>JZKD02S1884554.1:0-21032 GCA_000966675.3 Picea glauca
TTGAATCACTACATAAAACTCCTTATCATATGTAGAATATTTCTCCTTATCGTCATTCAACTTCTCACTAAAATAAGAAACCAGCCTATTATCTTGACTCAAAACTGCTCCAATGGCTATTCCACTTGCATCACACCTCACCTGAAATGTCTTTCCAAAATTTGGTAAAACTAGAACTGGTTTCTCTGTTATCTTCTTTTTCAACACTCTGAAGATTTTTTCAGCCTCTTCTATCCAATTAAAAGACTTATGTTTCTTCTTCATAATGTCCATCATGGGTGCACATATACCACTAAAATTTTTGATAAACTTTCTATAAAAACTTGCTAAACCATGGAAACTTCTCACCTCAAATATGCTCCTAGGTGATGACCATTCTTTGATTTCTCTCATCTTCTCTGGATCCATCTTCAATTCATTTGAAGAGATCACAAAAACCAAATATATGAGTTTTGTCTTCATAAAGGAAATTTTCTTCAATTTTATTAACAAATTTTCTTGTTGCAATCTCCTCATCACTAATGTCAAGTGATTTAAATGTTCTTCCTATGTTTTGCTGAAAACTAATATATCATCCAGATATACAATGACAAATTTACCTATGAAATCCTTTAGTACTTCATTCATCAACCTCATAAATGTACTTGGATAATTTTTCAATCCAAATGGCATGACTAGCCATTCAAACAAACCTTCATTTGTCTTGAATGTTGTTTTCCATTCAACTCCCTCTCTCATTCTTATATGATGATATCCACTCTTCAAGTCTATTTTTGAAAAATAGCTTTCTCCGCTCAAACAATCCATCAAGTCATCCATCTTGGGTAAAGGAAATATATACCTGATGGTGATGTTGTTGATAGCTCTAGAATCCGTACACATTCTCCATCCTCCATCCTTCTTTGGACTCAATATAGTTGGCACTGCACATGGGCTTAGAATTTCCTTGACTAAACCTTTATCCAAAAACTCCTGAACTTGCTTCTTAACTTCTTCATTCTCTCGAGGTGTCAACCTATATGCTTCTTTATTTGGAAAACTGGCTCTTGGAATCAAGTCAATATGGTGGCTAATGCTCCTAATAGGTGGTAATAAATGAGGCAACTCATCCACTACTATGTCAACAAATTTCTCCAACAATTCTTGGATTTCTTCTGGTAAGTCATCCACAAAATTATTGGTAAGGATAACTCTTGGCTTCCTTACTTCAACAAATTTCATTTCCGGATCTTTCTTGACCTCCTTCAATAGTTCCTTCCCACTCGTGAGAAGTATTCTTGTATTGGCTTCTTCCTTTTCTTTCTTCTCTTCTATTGGCAGTAACATATGGGTTCTACCATTATTTTCCAAAGTATAAGTATTCACCCTCCCATCATGAATAAAATTCCTATCAAACTGCCATGGTCTCCCCAACAAAATATGACAAATGTCCATGGGAATCACATGACACAGATTATCATCTTTATAACCTCCTATTTGAAATTCAACTTTGCATTGTTGGCTTACCATTACTTGATGTCCTTTCTGCAACCACAATACTTTGTATGGACTTGGGTGTGCAGTTGTATCCAGATCCATCTTCTCCACCATTTTTGTAGATACTAAATTGTCAATGCTCCCACTGTCTATAATCATCTTACAAATGTTTTCCTTTGTCTTACAAGCAGTCCTGAACAACCTCATTCGTTGAACTAGGTCTTCTATTTCTTTTTATGGATTTAGAATAACTTTCCTCATCATAAGATTTTGTCCTCCTTTTGTTGCCTCTACTTCCACATTCTTTTGGGCTTCAGAAATGTGTTCTTCTCCTCCTCCTTCTCTCTTCCTCTTAGGACATTCCCAAGACATATGTCCTTTCTACAACCACGATACTTTGTATGGACTTGGGTGTGCAGTTGTCTCCAGATCCAGCTTCTCCACCATTTCTATAGATACTAAATTTCCAGTGCTTCCACTGTCTATAATCATCTTGCAAAATTTTTCCTTTGTCTTACAAGCAGTCTTGAACAACCTCGTTCGCTGAACTGGGTCTTCTATTTCTTTTTATGGCTTTAGAAGAACTTTCCTCATCATAAATTTTTGTCCTCCTTCTATTTCTTATGCTTCCACATTCTTTTGGGCTTCAGAAATGTGTGTTTCTCCTCCTCCTTCTCTCTTCCTCTTGGGACATTCCCAATACATATGTCCTATCTTCCCATCGGCATAACATTTAACTCCACCTCCTCTACTTCTCCCTCTTCCTTGAGGAAAATAATTTCTCCCACCAAACGATCTTCTTTGAGAACTTCATCCCCTTTCAAAATGACCATATGATTTCTCATTCTCATCCTTAACTTTCGGTGCCTTATCATAAACAAATCTCTTACCTCTATTTAAGCCTTTGCTTATGTTCTGCTGGCTCTGGTTTTTGGCCAAATTTTCTTCTGCCTTCAGTGCAATCTGATAAGAATCTTCCACTATCCTCACAGTCATGATGTTGATTTCATCCTAAATTTCATACCTCAAACCATTTATATACCTAGAAAATTTTTCATCATCCTTCTCTCTTTGTCCATTCCTAATATTCATCCTGTAAAATTATTTTGTATATTCTTTCACGGTCATACCTCTCTATCTCAGGTTCTGCAATTTCCTGAACATATTTATCTGATAATCCCTAGGTATAAATTTAGCCTTCAGTTTGGCTACCATCCTATCCCAATTCTTTATCTTTTGTTTCCCTTTGCTCCTTATTTTTTCCTACAGTTCATCCCACCACAGTGTTGCATGTCCCTTTAACCTAGTGACAGCATGTTTCACCTTCCTTCCTTCATCGATATATTCATAGTCGAAATACTTGTCCATAGACCTTATCCAGTCCAATAGCTCCTCGGCATCCAATTTACCTTCATACATTGGGACGTCTATCTTTTCTCTAGCTCCCAACTTCATAACCGCCTTCAAGAAGCATTTGTCACCTTCATCTTCCCCTGTAGCTTATTCAACTTCTATTTCTTCACTCTTGGCATCACTAATGTCTCCAGCGGTAGATGTTATCCTTTGCATTGCTTACATCACTTCCAACCTTGCGCGAAGTTCTCTCACTTCTCTTCCTACAACACGGTTGGCTATAGGTGGTCTTGTGCGTACCCTCAACGACATCACTTCAACTGTTTCCAACACACTGAGCTCAACTTCAAATATTTTTTAGGCTCTGATACCACTTGGTGAAAACCCCCCTTCTCTCCAAGGGTTTCACGACCTCCCAGTCTTAGGATCTTCTCAAGACTGAATTGAAACAGTCTTTGATTCCATGTTGGAACCTTCAAGAAACAATCCATAGGTCTTTATGAAACTCCACCCGCGTGCACAAGCGCTAAGTGCCAATATTCTCCACGTGACCACACCTTGTGACCACACACCTATCCGAAAAGGCACATCGTGATTTCACTTATCAGCTATATGAGTCAACCCAACTCGGTGTCCTTCGAACTCCCGAGTCCCGAAATTCTGACAAGGGCCTAGTGCATGCTAGCTCTTCCCTTATACTTCATCCATATGACCTCTCATTATGACCTAGGGCCAATCCTTCTGAGCGCGTCAGGATTTCGCGTATCAGGAACTCCCGATGCGATTCACCTTCATTCTCTCGATCCTCTAATAACCAAAATTGCAAAATGTTTGGATCAGATCAATGGTCCACACTAGCTCTCCATCCAATGGTTGCGATCAAATAGCGATTTCGTGTTTCACGAATTCTCACAACTCCACACTTTCGAATCTCCACTATGAGAAATCAGTGAAACAATGATCTGTTTCCACATGTCCCCTTTCAATGAGCGGTCCCGATGATTTCAGGATTTCACGTTTCGAGGTTTTGCGAATTTCACTTTGCTTCTTCCAAATCCTTTGGTTTTTGTGAAATTTCGTTAACTCCTCGCAACTAACTAGTGCGTTACTTCTTCGAGGTCTAACGGCTTGAAAGATTTCGGCTCCTTCTGAATGAATCTTAACTCTCGATATTACCCACTATTTGAAATTATTTTCTGAAGGATTTCTCCCACTCAATCCTCCATACTTGTACTTTCTTCGAACTTCAGTTCTTTTTCTGCACTACACCTTTGAACACTTCATCTCTTCAAGACTTAGAAATTCTCCTAAGTATTTCTTCTCGAGGATAAAAAATACTATTCCTCCTGAGCTTCTGGAAAAGGAAATTAAATCTCAACTCTGGCGCACACTTTCACTCTACGTCTTCTTCAAAAGACATTTTGATGCCCTCCTAGAATATTCCGCACTCAACTTCCTGAGCTTTCAAACTTTAACACAAGTTTGTTTCTACACGCACTCCTTGCACTCAATATACACTCTCTGCATACAGAATTTCCCTGATATCTCTTCTGAGCTTTAAGTCAAAAAATACTTCTCCATACACACTCCTTGCGCTCTGCATGCATTCCTTGAATAATCTTACAGAAGAGAAACAATTGAACTCATTCCACTATTCATTCATTCACAAACACATAACAACATAGTCAAACTGTAAACAATATTAACATTGTGTATTTGGGGTCAATTTCCTCTGTTCTATTCATTTCAAAGAAAATATAATTACAGTGGCTATATCCTACAGACACAACTGAAACTTGTCTAAGGACCCAGAGCTTCCTCGCCCTTCTTCCTCCTATCTAAATCCTATTACATTCTACTCAAGCGGTTACCGACTCAATTAAATGCAACCTAATGACTAATCAGGACGATTATCCTACACCTGTAATACATTACAGTCGTGTAAAGGATTTACAATTGTTATGTCCTTTCAAATGGTGGCCTGGATTCCTAGACAACTAAATTAATTAATGAGAAAATCAAAAATATCTTCACACCACTACCAAGCTGGTTAAAGGTTGGTTTGTCTCCTTCGATGTGTTGAGGTGTCGATTCCAATTCCACATCCACTTCCTTTCGATGTGATTGCTATGCTCTTGCATCAATAGGGATGAATCTCATCCCATGTGCACGGATGCTTGGAATTGTACATGCACAATATATGCATGATCATCTTGTTGAATACCTCGGTTTGGCCATATGTTTGTGGGTGGAAGGAAGTGGATTTGGTGAGCTTAGTGTCCAATAGTAACCAGAGGCTTGTAATATTTATCTTGGACATTTATAGTCTTGTAATATTTATCTTGGACATCTTGTAGGCTCTCCCTGTATTTGACATTAATGACAAAAATATTTCCAACATGGTACCTTTCTCTCCCTGCTAAGTCAATCATGTCATTTGATGATTTAGAGAACATGTGCATGACTATTTATGCACCTCATGTTGCATATCACACATTTCTCACCCAGTTCACTCAAATTCATCTCAAAAAGGGAGAAATAATAAGATATTTCAATCTATGAGTTTTTAAGACCTTGAATCAAATTCCAGAAGAGAAATGACCAAATGCTCCTACTATATTCATGTGTTATAAGAATGTAATGCCTGCAAATTTCAACTATGAAATCAGTTTTTCACAAATAAATTATTTATATGAAATCATTCAGAAATAAACCGAGATGGAAGAATTTATTCTAGAGACCAATGTTGATCCTGAGATTATTCTTTGTAAAGTACAAAGACAAATGAATACTCTTGACATGTCACATCAAGGACCATCCACTTGGATAAATATTGAAAATCAAGTAATTGATAGAGGGATATTCCAGGGGGTTCCCCCTAATGTTAGAAATGACCCTATAGCTACTTACAAGACAAGATAGAGAATAGAGATTTCTCAAATGAGAAGAACCATCAGATAGATGCAAAATGAGATCACTAGTATGAAAAGAGATGAAACTTTTGTGCCACCCAATCAAAATACAAGATTTCGATTGTAATATCAAAGAGTAAGAAATGATAGAAATGAGGAGCACAAACCTAGGGAACCAAGAGTGCCAAATCATAATGGCGTGGCATTAGAAGAAATTGTGGAAGAGGAAATATTTGAGAATGATGATCAAGAGGTAGACATAACTCAAGATGAAATTTTAGAGTCAGTACAAATGGAGGAAGGAATGCCATACTTTTACATTTTTTATGAATAAGAATATATTGACATATCATTGTTGATGTTTGAATCGGTTAAGATTGAAACAATAACCTCATGAGGATATGAATCCCCATGTGTTTTTATAGAGGTGGTACTCCTCTTTGGATAAAATATATGTCTTGAATATATTGAATTAGGAATAATTCTTAGAAAACAAACCCATATCTTTATTTATTTTTATTTATATATGAAATGGTTCTTTAACAACCTAATATGATCTTTATGTGCAACAAGAAATTTTTTTACAATAAGAAAATATTGAAGGAAGGATTCGGTATCAAAATATCTTTTGTAATAAACATCATATACACAAACATTTTAATCGCATATGAATAGTGGATATATCTATATCTTCTCACGAGAAATAGGAGAGAACAATTTTAATCATTCAAATAATTTTAAAAGAGTATAAAATTTATAACAGAAATGAATTTGATAACAATACTTCAAACATATCACACTAAAAAATATCAAGATCTGAGAAGTTGTTGAATTCATTCCCTGAACTAATTCTTTGTGGAGTTTTATTCATAAAATATATTCTTCATTAAAAAACATCTCAGCAAACCAATTGACTAAATCTTCATAAATGAAGCTTGTCAACCACAAGAATAAATCTCAATAACTAATAGAAATTCTAGATTACATATAACAGTCACATATATTGTTCTGAATACTACATGATCATATAATAAAGGTCTCTGAAGAATACAAGAGAAACACTCAAGAAGTCAGCCTTATGCTTAGTTCAGAAATATGAACAAAAGGCCTTGAGAAAATGGCATAGAAGAAAAAATAATGGAGAAGATAAAGATCTATGTTTTCTTATCAAAATCTTGGTTGCATACCGATGGATTATCCCTTCTATTTTGATCTTCTGATTACCTTGCTTCTAACACTTTGATGAAGTCCTTTCTTTCTTTTTTAAAATCGGTTCTTCTAACTTGTCGAGTAGTTAGGGATTTTTATTTCTTGGAGAGATTACTTTAATTAATGACACAATTAAGTCTCATTAATGCATTTAAATCATCAATATTTGTATCTTAAAATGGGTCCCTTTCTGTATTTAATAAAAAAAAATGAATAAACTTTTATTTTGAAAACAATAATTAACTTCCCTTTTGAAGAGGGGTCTGTGTTTTAATTTTGTGGATGGGATATATAACGTTTCATCCATGGAAACCAATTTATATGTGATATTCATCATCTTATCTTTCTAATGAGTCCTCCTCAGAGAAATTTTCATTCATGTATCTCAAGATATGACCTCATGAATTCGAGGTGTCAAGAAGATTTATCATCATAGCATGAAAATATTGATGATTGTTATTTCAATTTTTGAGAAACTTTTAGTCAAATTCAGATATCAAGAATTTTTCCATCATCTTCCTCATAAAAATATGTTTCCAATGGGGTATAATTTTCACGATTTTGACTCTCAAATATTAATTTATGACCTTTAGAACATTAATACTCAACGGTCATTGATTGATCTTCATAGGGAGATCTTGGCACTTGGTTCAAATTTCATTTTTTTTTTTCCTTTAAGAAAATTCAACTTGTTCATAATATTTATCCCACATGCATGGGGTTTAAAGAAACTTTAGTGTATATATTAAATAGTGTAATGTATACTTAGTAAGAAACAAAGAATACTATACCTAGGGATCCCTATCTTTAAATCTGCCCCTAGGACTTCTCACTGGAACCATCTTGTAGAAAAACTCAAGAATAAATTCTCCACTTGGGGGTGAATTGGTTAAATTTAGTAGGGAAGGCAGTTCTGATAAAGGTTGTGGTGTCTAGTATCCCTATCTTCCAGAGCTCGCTATTGTTAGCCCCAGCCACAGTCATCCAAAAAATCGAAGCTTTTCAAAGGTGCTTCTTGTGGGAAGGAGGCAGGAAAGCAAGAAGGAAGCTACGCTTGATTAGCTGGGAAAAAACTTCAAAGCCCTTCCTGGAAGGGGTACTCAACTTTAAAAAAACAAGAATTCAAAATCTGGCCTTGGGCGCCAAGCTGCTCTAGAAGATGGTCACTAGCAAACCTTCTTGGAGTAAACTCGTGCTTTGGAGGAAATACTTTCGGGGGCCACAGGACAGAAGATTAGAGTTCCCTTGCAAAGATATGAAAATCTCCCCTATCTTTGTGCTCTGCAAAAAGGCACTTCCACACTTCAGCCCTCACCTAACTTGGGTGCCAAAGAATGGTAAGAAAATTAGAATCTGGATAGACTCAATAATGGGAGACCCACCTCTAGAGCATCGACAGGACCTACTTTTCCTCAAAAACTGGATGGATAGTCAAAATTTTGTAACGCTTTATGACATCTCAATCTGGGGGGAAGATAGACTTCAATCCTGGCAAGGGTGGGAAGTGCCAAACAGACCAGCTGCTCTAGACTGTCATTGGAGTGCCCTCAAGAGATGTCTTCAAGGGAAGGCCCCCCTAAAAAAGAAAGGCAAAGATGAAAGAGGATGGGGAAGGAGCGCAAGGGCTTACACCACGGCAGAAGGCTATCAACTTTTCAACAGTGTTCCCACTGCTATGCCTAATTTGGCACTCTGGAAAGCCATCTGGCAGCCCCACTCTCTACCAAAAATTGGCCTCTTCATTTGGACCCTGGCACATAAGAGTATCCAAACAGGGGAGAACCTCAGAAGATGTGGCTGGGAAGGACCGTTCAGGTGTCCTCTATGCCTTCAAGTGGAAGAAACCACAGACCATCTTCTCTTAAATTGCAGTTATTCAAAAGAATTCTGGAGGAAGGCAACAGGCCCCCAATTTGCACTCAATTTTCCTCCTGATTTAATAAGCCTCCTTCTCCATTGGGACTCCTTTTATCCTTTCACTGTCAAGGGGAGAAACCAAGCTTTCTTGCTGTGGGGATTTCTTCCAAAGTTTATCCTGTGGAGCCTTTGTCTAGAAAGGAACCACAGAATTTTCAAAGAAATCCAAAGGAGTGCAGCCACAGTCGTCATTACAATTCAAGCTCTCTTGGGTGAATCAGCTCCTTACCTTTKCTCTACAATCAAGATTCATAAGCTGGACGAGGCAGAGGAGMATTGGCTAATCCATTTCAAGTTACAAGGTCTCGATGCCCGAAAAGAAAGTGAACCAATCAAAGAAGGTTGGGAGATTAGGAAGAGMGAGAAGGATTTTKCCAATTGGAAAAGCAAAATAAAAACACCTATTACCAGGATTTGACAATAATCGGTGACTCTAGAATAATTATACAGGCCATGATCAATCAATCTAAGACCCAAAGCATTATGCTAAACAACCTCCTGGACAAAATTCGCCTCCTTCTAAGGAATTTCAACTCTTATAAACTATTTCATGTGCTAAGGGATCTCAATGGGGAGGCTGACAAGGAAGCCAATAGAGGTGCGATATTGGAGATGGGGGTACTATCAGTCAATGAAATGATAGGAAGCATGGAGATCCCATGAACCCAAGCCCGTGCTCCTTCATATACTCAAATGCAAGCGTTGGTAGCAGATTGGGAATCAGGCGAATCTGTAAGATCAGTACGTGACAGCGGTTTGGTTGGTCGAAGAACCTACCTTAGTACCAGGAGGAAAGGTGCTCAGATTTGGGGGATACAAGAGATCTGCGTGTCCCTTACCCACAAATCTTGTAAATCTAAGCGCAATGATGAGAACGCGTGAAGAATAAATAAAGGGCAACCTCTCCCCCTCAATCCAGTTTCAAGGCGATTTCTGCAAGTCACTCAGGGACAAAGAGAGAAGGAAGCATCCATTAGAGAAGGTCAAGACGTGCAAAGGAAGAGGTGCGACTAGAAATGGCTTCATCATCGACAGGCAAGCCGAGCACGGAGGAGTGACTAAAGGAGATGGATAAAGCTTTGGAGAACCTGAAGCAATTGCTCCAGAATCAGTTGGGCTTCTTGGAGAACCTAGACGTAGAGGCTGGCCGCATACTGGAGCAGCTCGAGGCAAACATCATCACTACAAAAATTGGATTCTCAGAGGAGTTGGACAAGCTGCATAAGGAGGTAAAAAATCCGCAGCAGGAGTTTGAAGAAAGGATGGATCAGCTAGAAGCCAAGATGGCTCAGCTGAATAGTAACTGGAACCAGGATCCTAAGAATTAATCCTTCTCTGTAAGTAGTCTGTCAGCAGGTTCTGACCAGCAAATTGGCATTTTGCATTGTAGCCATTGTTGTAAATAATCCAGTGCCTTTAGAAGGCGTACAGGAACTAGTTCAGTTCACAAGTTTATAGCTTTAGAAGTGAATGGTTTCAGAAAGACAGGCCTGAAGAAATTCGAGGCCATTTTGTAATCGAATCTGTGTCCAGTCCACCCCATTAATATAATCTATAACCGTTTTCATCAAAAAAAAAGAAACAAAGAATACTATGGAGATTTAAGAATTCGACCTTTCCTAAAAAATTAGTTAATAATTAATATTTTGACCAAAATTCATCCTCCACCCATGCCCAGTTAGTGCCTAGTGGCATCCTCATAATCACCCAGTCAGCATGAGTCAAAAGTACACATGTCATCACATGATAGATCACCATAAATTTCCATATGTAAGCAATAATAATATGCCATGTGTCATCATTAGTTAGGTGCCATGTGTCATCCCTCCATAGGCTTCCATGTATATTAATCTGGTTGGTTAATAATCCATGTAATTAAAATATAGTTTAAGTGTGGAAATTTGAACAAGAGGGGGTAGGAGAGGGTAGTATAGGGGGAGGGGTAAAATGTAAGTGGCGAAGGGACAAGGGTGACATAGGGTGATGTGGGGTGGGGAGGGGGATGTAGAAAATAGAGTTAGGGGGTCATGGTTATGGAGGGATAAGGAGGTGAATGAGTATGGTGGGTTCTCATGAGTGAGGGGAGGCATGGTGGGTTCATGGGTTTGGGAATGAGGGAAGTGTGAGGGGGTGAGGAAGTAAGGTGAGTCTGTGAACCCGCGGAGAGTAAATAAAAAATAAATTTAAGTATGTAATAAGGGAGTAGGGATTGGGCGAAGGTTATAAATGGTGGAGAATGGTGGGTGTGGTGAATGAACCCATCATTCTATAATAAGAAGAAACAACATGGGTATTGGGCCCACAAAAATTCAAGAAAAATATGGGTTATGAACCCGAGAAATTCAAGAAAATTTGAAGTGTGGAGTGATGTTTACTAAGATATGAACATGGTTCTGAGAACTAGAACATTGTGTGGTTCCATGAGAATGATCATGGTTCCAATTATTCTTAGTTTCAAGAAAAATTAGCTTTGATGGTTTGACGAAAACCTAGATATCTTGAGCATACAAACTCAAATTCTGAATCCACAAATTTCTTGATGAAGTCGGGACTGAGGACTACACAATGAACTTATAATAGTTAAAAAAAAAATGAGGTCATTTTGTTTTTTAATTATACCATGAGTGGGAAAATAAAAATGGTCAATTTTTGGTCAACAACTGGCTCCAACTGTAGGACAGTGACCCCCTGTGGGTTGCTGAAAACAAGAGAATCTAAAGACCCGTTGCCTTATCCATTGGACCATGGAGTCATCTTCACAATCAATTCTTGTATTTATTCTTTCATAGAGTTAACTTCAAATATAACCTTAACTTATCAACTTCTTTATTGTGCAAAACTTTTACTGAAAAAATAACTATGTATAAATAATATCTACCTACCCTATCTTACTTGAAGGGGAGGGAAACTTTTTAGGTGTAGGTATATTTCCAATGGAGCCATTCAAGCATCCATATGATTTTTGGAATGAACTCCATAATTAAAGTACATATTGGGGCTTATACCAAAGAGTCAGGGGCATGTCCAAAGTGTACTAGAGAAAAACTAAACTAGATGCACTAATAATCTAATTGCATTGCTTTGCCAACAATGCTTTGGAACCATGTTTCAATGAAATCAATTCTTGGTTTCTCAATAATGTCGTTATTTTTTATTGGATGAGGATTTTATAATATGAGAACACTTTCACCATGTTTCAATGAAATCATTTCTTGGTTTCTCAATAATGTTGTTATTTTTTATTGGACGAGGAGTTTATAATATGAGAACACTTTCATCTTTATCATTATCTCAAATCACTTCCAAGATTCTTGATTTATCAATGATGTCTTGAAAAGATTCTTCTTTCATGTAATGACCATGTTTCCATGGTGAGGTTGCAACAATGAATTGATGTTCAACATTTGTTGGGAACTATAAGGTTGTATTTTATTGTTCATCAACAACTTCACAATATTCATAAATAAAACATATCACCCATGGATCCTCTTGTTGCAAATGCCCTTATTTTAATGTTTGGAGGATATCTTCTTGATTAAACTATGTTTTAGGTGATAAATCGACATCACAAAATACTGACATAAAGTGATGACTCTTACCAATATTTGTGTTCATCCAATTTAGACATTGTTCTCATGGCTTGATGTAAATTGGTTGCACCATTTGATAATTCACTACAACATTTTCATCATGATTACATTGAATGAAATCCTCATGTTCATATTTGAACTCATTATGATAATTTTTCTCAAAATGAGCACATGAGAGGTTGAAATTCCCTTCCGATGGAGCATATATAGGATGACATTTTTCTTGAATTGAAACATTATAGTCTTCATTTTCAGTTTCAAGAACAATATCTAAAAAAATGCATTTCTTTCATCCAAATGTTCTTCTAAGTTCATTCCTCTATTGCCTTGAAAATATATTGGGAAGTTTTATATATTATCATTGGTTTCAATAACATCTCTCTCAATGACTTGAGCTCACAACATTAACTCTTTCCAACTACACTTTCCCTCTTGCTTCAATAGAAATATTTTTTTTCACAGGCAAGGAATTTTCATAACAACTAAAATTAATGACATCGTTTGAAAACATTTCTTGAGGAATTTCATAAAGAAATTTCATGAATCTGAAAGTGAAATATTTGATTGTTTCTTCCTCATTCATATGAATTTCAACCAACTTCAAGAAAAAGAAATATGGATCTTTTCTTAGAACATATTCTCCACGAATAAATTTTCTAGTACAGCCCAACTAGTGATGGTTCTAGGAAGTAATGAATAAAACCATTCACTGACATTTTCTTTTAGAGTTAAGATGAAAAGATGACATACAATATAATTTTCAACCACATTAAAAATTTCACAAGTATTGTCAAACTTAATCAAATGTTTCTCTGCATCCTCTGAAGTATTCCTAAAGAATATGGGAAACTTGTCCATGGCAATATCTGGGAAGGGATGAACTTCTCCTTGCAAATTGAGTGGACTTCTATGCAACTATTTCTTTCTTTGCATAGCCTCTCCCTTTATGGTATCTTGAACAACTTTTTTTGAGCCTGGTGGAGAAGGATAAACATCTTAAAAACATGAAATAAATTCCTCATAGGAATCTTCATATTGATCTTCTTGAAACTCTGGATTCTTTTCAGTGAAGTCAACAAGTAAATTTTCTTTAAAATATAGAGTTTCAATGATGGAGTCACTGGGGAGATCATTATCCCAAATCTTGAATGATTCTTTGGTTCTATGGAAATTGTCACAATCGATTTGTGACTACAATTTCAAGAATATGTCTTCAAGGAATTTTAATAATTTTTTAACAAGGTTTTCAAAAACCCAATTCATCTTGAATCTATATCTTGATCTTTTTTAAAAATTTCAACCAGATTGCATCTAGTCATCCAAGAATATTTCATTCTAAAGGTATCAAATTTATTGAAAACAAATCACTCCCTAGTATGGTCACAAAAAATGTTGATTTTTGAATCGATTAAGATTGAAATAGCAACCTCATGAGAATATGAATCCCCTGCGTTTTTATAGAGGTGGTGCTCCTCTTTGGCTAAAATATATGTATTGAATATATTGAATTAGGAAGAATGATTAGACAACAAACCCATATCTTTATTGATTTGATTTATATATGAAATGGTTCTTTAAAAACATGATCTGATCTTTATGTGCACCAAGAAATTTATTTACGATAAGAAAAGATTGAAGGAAGGATTCAATATCAGAATGTATTTTGTACTCGGCATCATATATGCAATCTTCTTAATCACATATTAAGAGTGGATATATCCATATCTTCTCACGAGAAATAGGAGAGAATAGTTTTGATCATTCAAAGAATTTTAAAAGAGTTATAGCAGTCATAAAACAATCAAATTTGATAAGAATACTTCAAACATCTCACACTCAAAAATCTCAATATCTAAGAAGTCATTGAAGTCCTTCCCTGAAGTAACTCTTTGAGGAGTTTTATTTATAAAATATATTCTTCATTACAAAACATCTCAGCAAATCAATTGACTAAATCTTCAAAAATGAAGCTTGTCGAACACAAAACTAAATCTCAATGAATTCAATAGAAATCTTGGCTTACATATGGTATTGACATATATTGTTGTGAATACTCCATGATCATATAATAAATTTCTTTGAATAATACAAGAGAAACACTCAAGAACTCAACCTTATGCTTAGTTCATAAATATGAACAAAAGGCCTTGAGAAAATGGCGTAGAAGAAAAAATAATGCAGAAGATAAAGATCTATATTTTATGATAAAAATCTTGGTTTCATACTAATGGTTGATCCATTCTATTATGATCTTTCTATTACCTTGCTTCTAACACTTTGATTAAGTCCTTTATTGTTTTTTTAAAACCGATTCTTCTAACTTCTCAAGTAGTTAGGGATTTTTATTTCTTGGAAATATGAATTTAATTAATAACTCAATTAAGTCTCATTAATGCATTTAAATAATTTATATTTGTATCTTGAAATGGGTCCCTTTCCTTCTTTAATAAAAAATTTGCAATAAACTTTTATTTTGAAAAAAATAATCCACTGCCCTTTTGAAGAGGGGACTGTGTTTTAATTTTTTGGATGGGATTTCCATTTTTTCTTCCATGGAAACTAATTTAGATGAGATATTAATCATCTTATATTTCTTATGAGTCCTCATGGGCTCAATTTAGATTCCTTTATCTCAAGATACGACCTCGTGAAGTCGAGGTGTCAAACAGATTTATCAGCATAGCATGAAAATATTACTACCTGTTTTTTTCAATTTTTGAGAAAATCCTGGCCAATTTCAACTCTTAAGACTTGTTCCATCATCTTACTCGTCGAAATATATTTCCAATGAGGTATAATTTGTGTGATTCTGACTCTCGAATCTCAAGTTATGACCTTCATAACATTAAGACTCAACAGTCGTTGATTGATCTTCATAGGGCAATCATGGCCCTTGGTTCAAATTTCATTTTTCTCCTTTAAGAAAACTTGACTTGTTCATAATACTTATCCCACATGCATGGTTTTTTAATAATTTTTAGTGTATATATTAAATAATTTAATGTATACTTAGTAATAAACAAAGAAGACTATGGATATTTAAGAATTCGACCTTCCCTGGGAAATTAGTTAATAATTAATATTTTGACCAAAATTCATCCTCCACCGATGCCCAGTGGAATCCTCGTAATCCCCTAGTAAACATGATTCAACAGTCCACATCTCATCGTGTGATAGGTCACCATCAATTATCATATGTAACCAATAATAATATGACATGTGTTGTCATCAATTAGGTGCCATGTGTCATCCCTCTATAGGCTTCCATGTGTAGTAATTTGGTTGGTTAATAATTCATGTAATTAAAATATATTTTAATTGGGGTAAGGTGAATGAGAGGGAGTAGGAGAGGGTATTATAGGGGGAGGGGTGAAATTTAGGTGGCAGAGGGATAAGGGTGACGTAGGGTGATGTAACGGGGAGGGGGGGGGAGAATGTAGGCAACAGAGATAAGGGGTCGCGAGGATGGAGGGATAAGGAGGTGAACGAGTATGGCGTGTTTCTGCAAGTGAGGGGAAGCATGGCAGGTTTTTGGTTTTGGGAGTGAGGGAAGAGTAAGTGGGTGAGGGAGTAAGGTGATTCCATGAACCCGCAAAGAGTAAATAAAAGATAAACTTAAGTATGGAATAAGGGAGTAGGGAGTGTGTGAAGGTTATAAATGGTGGAGCATGTCGATTTTGGTGAATGGACCCACCATGATATAATAAGAAGAAACAACATGGGTCTTGGGCCCGTGAAAATTCAAGAAAAACATGGGTTATGAACTCGAGAAATTAAAGAAAATTTAAGTGTGGAGTGATGTGTACCAAGAGATGAACATGGTTCTAAGAACTCAAATATGGTTTGGTTCCATGAGAATGATCATGGTTCCAAGGATTATTTGTTCCAAGAAAAATTATCTTTGTCAGTTTGACAAAAACCTAGATATATTGAACATATGAACTCAGATTTTGAATCCACAAAATGTATGATGAATCTGAGATTGAGGACTACGCAATGAACTTATAAAACTTCAAAAAAAATTGTATTTTTATTTCATTTTTTTTCAAGTATTCCAAGAGTGGGAAAATATAGATGGTCAATTTTTGGTCAATAGTCACAAGAGAATGTGGTCTAAACAAGAGCACAAGCGAATAAGTTCAAACAAAAGAAGCACCTAAAAAAAGAAAAAAGAAAATCAAATATTGTGGAACCAACAAAGCCACAAACAATTTCTAGCCAACCAAAGAATCCACAACAAATGAATTATAGTTTGATTGATGATTTATCCAAACTCAGAATTATGTTGTCATTCATGGAGGTGGTGAATATACCACAACAAAGAGAAAATATTTTAAAGATACTTGATGGTTCAAATACAGGAATAGAAGTCGTTGTCATAATTTCTAGGAAATAAAAAAAAAAAAAATCATCACTAGGGATAAGTCAGGCTAAGGGGTAAAGTACCACTATTCTACATTACCATAAAAAAAATAATGATATTATATTGCACAATTTTTTGGTTGATAGTGGAGAAACCAATAATACGATTCCTCTATCAGTCACAGAAGCATTGGAAATGGGATGTATTAAAGACTATGAGATTGGGGAAAGTATATATGCAATTGATTCAAGGAAGGTCCCAGCCTATGGTGCGATAAAAGACTTGATGTGCATCGATAAGTGTAGATCCTCGCATTACAATAGTTTTTAATATTATAGTAGTAGACTTTCCTTCAACATATGAATGTGTATTAGGAATATATTGGAGTTAGTTTATTGGAGGATATATTATGAACAATCGGATTTGTATGATGCTACATAATAAGGAAGGAACAATGGTAAGAGTTCCCCAAGAAGCTAGAAAGTTGTTGACCTCATTTTCCTCTAAGTCATATACCTTTTTCTCTTTTGTATTTTAGAAAATTTTGATTTATGGTGGACAACCCCACCAACACTTAAACACTTTTAATATGTTTTGTTGATGAAAAGGAATGACCTTATCCTAATGCCAACATTTTCGAATTATGCCTAGCTAGAACAAAATAGTCGAGATTATTACAATGTGTTTGTAGCCTCTTTACAAAAATTCCAATTAATTCTCAAGAAATATGTCCTTGTAATTGATGTTATCTTTTGTAATTGAAGTATGTCAAAGAAAAAGAAAATTATTCATAACAGAAAATATTTTTAAAAATATTGAACTTTAGAAATAAAAATTTGATAAAAGATTACACAGAAAAACTCAGATGATATTTCAAAACCATCCAAAGATTTTTTTTATTCAAGTCTAAAATACAGCCAACAACATTCTTCATACCCAAAAGGTAAGGACCATAATGAGACTTAGCAATCAAATATGGTATATTACATCATACAAATACTATTGGTATATTTAAGTAAACCAATAATGAAACAAAGTTGAAATGGCAGGCCACAAATGTCATTTCCTTAACTCTACACAAAATCCTTAATCACTACTGAAAACTAATCCAAAATTCTAATACAAATCCACAGACTATTAGAGACAAGTGATCAACCTTGTGAAGTATATCAACAAATCAATACTTCATGTCTCTCCTTATTGCCACCTTCAGTAGGATCCTTCTATCACCAAGAATTCCTTAGCACTTATGTATTTCAGAGATGAATGAAATAGTAAAGTAGTCTCACTTAAGAAGCAAGAGCAGACCTTATTAGAGTTGTTCTCTCTATCACTCCTCTTGTTTTTCGCTTGAAATATTATTTTATTCTCTCAAAAGTAGTTTGAGAATTTCAACTACTTTTAGTTAAGTCATTAACTAATTTTAGTTAATGGGGCTAGCTCATAAAATAATAATAATAATTAATTATAAGGATAAAATAAATAATGACTAATATGTGGGGACCCATTAATGACCTTTGTTTAAATTTTAAACATATCCCCCTTGTTCCTTCTTGAGAATATACAAATATATGTCATTAAGCATACATTTATTCATCAGCATAACATATGTACAAATCAGCTCATAATCATTTGCAAACACCCTTGTGGAACCTGAATGATAAATATATTTATTAAAAATAAATATATCAGATTGTTTTCTAAGTCAAAAGATGCCATAATATGTCAAAATAAGTATACCATCAATTGTCCCAAAAATAATATTGTTTTGAAAATAACCAAAAAAGATGAATAATCAACATATCCAAAGCATACCACTATCCAAAAACAACCAGAACTATCGTCAACAGTAAAAACATCATAATAACACTATAAAATCAAAAGTCGTATTTTTTTATGTGAGGAAGCTTGCCTCTGTTTGCTTTCATGTAGCTTAATGACTTCCAAACATTCATCAACTGGTACTTTAACTCTTGTTGTTGATGCTTCCAAATGCATGTCCTCAAAGGAAACATGTGTACTTTCAATTTTTGGAAGTTTGGCATGAGAAGTGACTAAATGTGAAGAGGTCACTGACTAATCAGAGTTGGTAGACTGAGTAGATCATTTGCCTTTGCTAGGATCAGGATCTTGAATTTGATATTTTAGCTTCTTTAATGGTTGAGCAGAGTGGGAATGATAAGCTTCTAATGAAATATGGAGGGTAGATTTCTTTGGAGGAGGTGGAGGTAATGGAAATGAAGTTGTAGGCCATCCTTGAGCTTGATGAGGAGGAGGATTAATAATTTCATTCCAACCATCATTACCTGTAATTTTGGGAGGTAATGAAACATGAGGTGGTACATGGATACCAAAAATGCTTAGATGAGGTTGAATGGGTGATATTTTAGGTGGAGGACGGGGTTGGAAATTCCCTTGTCCTGCATAGTTCAAAAACCGGTTTGTAGGAGTTTATTAAACTCCTTAGAGTCATCTTCGAAATAGATTGAGAAGCGAAGTCTTTTATTTCCCCAAAAATCATTTTCTCTTCTCCCTCTACCCTTGTCTCCTCTGCCACCACTGCCTCTACTGAATAAAATCATCTATAAGTACAAGGTAAATTTAGAGCATGCATACAATAGCTAATAAGAATCAAATACTATTTGCATAAAACAACTTAGAAATAGTTCTATTATAAGAAATCAAGGAGAAATAGGAGAAATCAGTCAAGATTATCAATTATGTCTGTCAACTCTTATTCATCACATAAGTAACTATTATTTAAGAACATCGGAAAAACAATGTTTTTGGGAAATATGAAAGGGTTGTAATGTATGAAAACTGAAATAATGACAAGGAAATGTAATGGCACATGCCCAAAAATAATTTACAATAAACATTTGTGAACTTTGGTTATCCTTCTACAATCTCTTCATTTATACATCACCAAGTACCTATCATTGCTAATATTTTATCATCAAGTATGCATTAGGGGGAGACATATGAATTAAAATTAAAGTGGAACTTGGGAGTTAGGAATAACTTATGGAAAATTAATCTATGAAGGGGTTTGGCCCTGAGCGAAACTTGAGATTGAATTTGTCAAATAAAACATTATGTAACAAAATTCTAGTCATGATCTCATAATATATCACCCAAAAAATACTCTTGTCTTTTGAATATCGACTCCGATATGATAGAAGAAACTCTTAATTTCATATCACAGGGGAAAAATAAATGATTTTTGAAATGATAGATGGAATTTGGAATGTGGGAATAATTTACGAAAAGTGATAGTATGAGGGGCTTGATCATGTGAATATAAAACCAAACATTTAGCCTTCAAAATCAATATGATTCTTATTTCAATATCCAAAACCACATGCAACTATATCGAACACTTGCAATGATATGCCAGTTTCTTTTCCTTGTTTGAGTCAAAACCAACAGAGAAATGTAATTGGCCAGGTTAAATTCATTATTTAAACAAAGTGTATGTATCCTTAAAACTCAGCCAATGAATGGCTAGTGAATTCAAATATTAGTTAACCATTGGCTCGAAAATATCAAAACTGGGTTGAGCACTTTTATCACAAATAATGTGATACCTCTTTCTTTAAGAAACATAAAAAAAATTACCCAATAATATCAACAAAGGATATTTGTTCATCCCTTAAGAATTTGAATTAAAGACTGGACCACTTCCAAATAGTTTCTGGTGACAAAATGTACAAATATGGCTAATAAAATATTCAATATTTTCAACAATTCAATGTATCACACATCATTTCAAAGTTTCCTTCTCCACGAAGTCGATAAAACAAGATACATTTATTCACTTTCCATTCCAAATATGATCAAGAACCAAACTGGATAATATGTTTTTATAAATTATGAAAGGTGGGTAGCATCAAAGAAATCTGGAATTAGCAGCGGCCTAAAGAAATTCAAACCCATCTCATAATTTTGAAACAAAACTCATCATTATACAAAATTGCAGAACTAGGATTTAGAATCGAAGATAACTCAAATTTTAAAATGGATGTCAATACATGAGTTGGAAACTAGGTGGAGCCTGTTATCCACCAGGTTGCACAAGCTGGATTTCCTGAGGAGCTGCCAAAGAATGAGCAGGCAATGCTCATACATGCAGAATTCAGTGATTCAACAGGCCCTGAAAAGGCCCCGTTTTCCGTATTTCCACTGTTGTAATAAGTGTTTTAAGCATGAGAG
>JZKD02S1884554.1:24928-35972 GCA_000966675.3 Picea glauca
TACGGACTAGCAAACTAGGGTCAGACTTGCATGCAGATTTTGACCGAATAGAAACTAATTTTTTACCTACAACCCAAGATTTAAACCCCTTTTTCACAGTAAATGCATGGAAAAGTACCACCGACCTTATTACCATCATTCGATGTAGATCCCCCGTAGCGCTTTGACCACTTGCTTGCACTGCTCCTTCCACAGATGACCTTCACTCAGGACAAACAAAAACTATGCATGCATACTACTTCTATACTCAAGGGTTATAAATCAAGCATAAATTAATCAAACCATAGACAATTCATGCATTGGGACGGGAAAAGTATTCTTTTTATTACTGAAAGTGAATCAACTTACAACAAAGCTAAGACCGGCCACCGCTCCTTGAACCTGATCCTAGGCTCCTCTTCTTCTGTCCTTCAACTGCTTTGCATTAAATCTCCTTTGGCATGAGGAAAGGCTAAAGGGTTGGGACAATGGATTACGTAAATGGGCAGTGTTTCTTTGCTTAATTTTTTTTTCTTTCAAATGGTACCCCTACCCCTTCTCTTATAGGCTAGAAGGAGCTAGGGTTTTGGACGAACCCTCGGCCATGCATGGCTGGGAGTTTTAGTTAACTGACCCATAGCTTTTTGTCCCGTCGGCAACTTTCCTTTTTTTCGTGTTTTGTTAGGTACACGCGGGCTATTGTGAGTCAGCCAGCGTACACACGCGTGCAGTAATGGGTTAGGGTGTGTGGGACTTGACACAAGAGGATTTTCAAAGAGTTGTTCAGTAGAGTTTTGGCAAAGAAGGGATATGAATTGGCCTGATGCCAAGTAAGCATGTGTGGTGCAATTTAGGGTTATAACAGCTTGACCAGAGGTTGTTTCTTCAAAAGAGAAGGATACAATAGTGAAACCTAAAAAAATATTCAGAAAACCCATAACATAAACCTTGACTCCAAGTAGAGTGTTTTACAATAAAACACAACTTCTTCCAAATGTACAATACTATTGCATGGATGTGGCAAAATGATTTATTATTGAGTTGTAAAACTTGACATGAAAGGGTAAGGGTGAACAAAAATCTCATATTGTGTTGATATCTAACAAAGGTTGATATCCATATTAAAAATATATCGAAGATAAAAACTTAGAGACCGTTGTAAAAACCAACAAGATTTTATTTATTTTGGATGAGAACGAACCAAACAAGGTAAATAATGATAGCACATTGAACATATCATTATCTGGAGGAAAAGGAATGCTACAAAACGAACCCAATCAGCAAACAAAAAGATTATTAGCAAAAATAAGCATGCATTTGATGGATATAAGCTTATAGAAATATACCTTTTCTAATAGTTTGTTTTCCTTTGAGAAAGATGAGTTGCAGTGCCAAAATGGTCACAATTTAGTTTCACACAGAACAATTTCTCCAGAGCTCAATTCTAAAACCAACAGAATAAAAATTCTAGAATACACAAGGGTGGTAACCTCAATCAAAATCTGCATGCATGCATTCAATGCAGGGGACTTCATGTCCCCAAAACATTAATTCTCTTTCTAGGTTACACTTCCACTATTAAACCTCAATAACTGGAATTAAAATTTACCATGCCAGATATGAAACAAATCACGTGCTTGCTTATACATTTCAGCAAGGACTTAATGTGGTTTGGAATGATGACCAACTCAACATGTTTTTCAATTAAACCACATCCATTGCGAATCTAATAAAATGATGATATATATTGGTCACAATAAATGCTTAAAATAGAGTTCAAATGACAACAATGAAATTAAAACAATATACCATATGCATCATGTTGGAGGGAAATTTCAACTTTTAAACTTCAACATGCCACCTTCATATATAATAAGGACATACCATATATAAGAGACTGGTACTATAATACAACATGTAAGGTCGTATTATGGTGTTTAACTAGCACTTCATGCTGGATCATTGTGATATATCAACAAACTTTTCAAAATTAAAACCACCATATCACTTGCAATTGAATTTGTATATGCCATGAGAACCTCAATATGGTACTCGCTTCTAGTAATGTGAATAACATATCAACAATTAGTGTATATGTAGATAGGATGACCATCCATTTTTGTCTATAGCATGGAAAACATTTATACATTTTCAAACACCATATATTGTATAATCGAATGGATAATAAATATGCAGCAAGGTACCTCCAATAAACTGTATTAAAATCAAATGTTGTCCATCTTCTTTTAACAAGGGGGATTTTCGATTTTCTTTCTTTTTGCTAGGGGGTACCCTGCCTATAGTTTAGTATTTATTAATAGTAGATAATAAGAATTTTTAAGAATAGTGCCTTGCAATCATTTGTAGGCTTGGTGCCTTATTGGATATTTTATGAGTCAACATCTGGCGACTCCACATGGTAGACAATTTTTGAATTGGCTTGAACCGAGAATATTTGGTTTTTCTTGTATCAAAATTATAGAACTGCCAACTTTTCTCTGATATACTCTTGCAAAAAAACAATATGGAGGGAAGAACAAGAAAAAATAAGTGAGAATAGCTATCACTTCATGAATTAGCAATTTTTTTGTAGGTTTGGCAAGTTTTACATAAGTAGTATTACAAACCCAAAAAGATCATTTCTCTCTTTCTTCTCTTATAGATTTCGCAAGATCGGTATAATGTGCAGTTGACATAACAAGGAAAATGGAAATAGTAAACAAAATGTTAAAATAGAATTGAATCAAAACTGATAAATAAGGAAAATCAGTTGATCAATAAAAAATAAAAAATAAATGAGGAAAACAAAATATATACAAGAGAATATGAAAAATATATACATGAATCATTAAAAATAGACAATCAAATCAGTCTAGTTCAACATAATGCTTCAAATGTGAGCCATTAGTTGTAAACAAGAACAATCATTCTTCCATGTCCTTAAGAAAATAAGAGGTGTTACGTATGATAGAGGCAATTTTATATGGACTTAGCCACAATTTCTTAAACTGGGAGTGTTTTCCATTTTCAGCCTAAGCAACATCCCAAGGCAATACTTTGTCATCAACCTTGAAAATGGAGGATTTATCTTTCTTATCAAAATATTTTTAACTATTTGTTTCCTTTTCTTTAAATTTTCTAAAGCAAGTTTTCTTTGTTCCTCTAGGGCAAGCAAAGCATTCATTCTTTGGGAAATATCTGATGAATTTAATTATTCGGCCTATAATGCCAACCTAAGTTATGTAAGTTCCAATTCTACATGCATGATAGCTTATTGGCCATATAATAGTTGTAAATGGGTATGGTCATTGCTATAATTGGTGGTGGTTCTATCTTCCCAAAGAGCGTAAATAAGTAGTGTGTGCCATCGACGAGGCTTATCATCTATTATTCTCTTCAAAATTTTGATCATATTCTTATTAGTAGACTCAACCTTCTCATTTCCTTGTGGATAATAGGTAGAAGAAGTGAAGTGTTTCAAACCAAATTTTCTAATAAATTTAGTGAATTTCTAAGAAATAAATGTTGGTCCATTATCTAAAACAATTTCAAGAGGAAGACCAAAACGAGAGAAAATGTTTGATTCCAAAAAGGATATTGCTTGTTCATCTTGTGCATGTTTAAGTGGTATAGCTTCAGTCCATTTAGTGAAGTAGTATGTAGTTGTAAGTATAAAAATGTGTCATGCAGAATATGGAGGATCTATGGAACCAATGAAATTTAAACCCTATTTGGAAAATGGAAAATCAGGAAGAATAGGTTGCTAATAGTGAATAAAATTATGAGTACTACCAGAATCAATTAGGATTATTATCTTTTTCTTTTTTATATATCCTTCGACATTGAGGGTTTGAGGAGTGATAATTACATCCAGTGCATGACATGATATCGTGGGAATCAACTCTTCAGAATAAATCACTTATATGTTTTCATCTTGAGATGGTTCTTGTTCTTATTCCTCTTCACAATCTATGTAGAATAATTTCTTCTCACCACACTTATGTCCCTTACTGTACTTGTTGTCACAATTAAATCATAAACCTTTTGATTTTGTTTCCTCCAATTGTTAAGGTGTCAACCTTGTAGGTTGAGGTGTTTTAGAATAAGGAACATTATTCTCTCGATATATGTTAGGAGTGGTCCTTCTAGTAGCCATAGCCATATTTTTACTTTCAACATTTCTCGCCACCCTGAATGCATTCTCCAATGATTTGGGTTCCCAAAGGCAAACCTCATGTTGAATGTTATCCTTTAAAGTTCCTATGAATACATCAATCAGTTTCTCATATGGAATATTTGTTACCTTTATATTCAATATTTAGAAGTTCTCAATGTGCTCTGCATTTGAACCATGTTTCTTAAGATTTATCAATTGGCTAAAGAAAGTATTGTTCCTTGTATCCTCATAGTGTGCTATCATTTATTCCATGAAAATTGTCCAAGTGACGAGTGATTTGAGAGAACAAAACCATCGATACCAAACAAATTGATTGGGTTCTAAATATAAAGAAGCAATTTGTACCTTTTGTGTATGTGGCACATCTTGTAGATCAAAGAATTGCTCCATCTGAAGTATCCATGTGATTGGATCCTTTCCATCAAACTTCCTCATATAGATATTAGGAAAGTGGTTRGTCTTCAACCCAAAGTTGGAGTTTCTCCATTCTTGATTCATCTTCCTTGTGTCCTCATTATGAATTTCATGGGATACATTTTCACTTTCAGGTTTCCTCTCTATTAGGAAATTTTTCAATCCTTCCATGATCTCCCTTTTTAAACCATCCATCTTAGTATTTATTGCCTCCAACTTAGCTTCAGTTTAATCCATCATCCCTTGTAGTTCATCTTTTTTTATTGTCTTGTTTTGTAAATCATGTATGTCTGTGTGCATTTCTTCACCTTCATCAAGAGTCCAAGTAAGATTGTCTGGAGGCTTAATTGGTGTATAAGTTCGCTTTTTTGGTGGCATGTTGGCCAAGTATCACTTTTAAACCTTGATTTTGAGGTGGTTATGCTAGATGATATTTCTTCTGTTGTATCTCCAAAATTTCGGCCCTTTTGGGTTTGAAAATTTCTTTTTGTAGTTATCTGATACATCTTCTCTGCAATGCCATAGGTCTGATCAAAATTGGATGTGTCCAGTGGAAGTTATGGTAACTTCCCCACACCTTGTTGTTTTTGTCCCTTCTAGGAGAGCATACTTATAAAGTGTGCCAAGATCACAATATATGATATTTGATTATGAAACTTGTACCATAAATAATACAGAATGCATGTTATCCAATGCAATTGGTCTCACTTAATTTGGATAATCACTGAACAATATATCATTTTTTTACCCGGAAGACATGTTTGAGACTAGTTAATATGACTATTCAGATACCCTATCTTGCACAGGGTGTATATACAAAAGTAGAATGACCCAGAAGATGAAATTTTTATCAAAAATACCTTGATAATTTATATGAATATCCTCTATATTTAAGGGTATGAAATGTTACAGAAAAAATTTATAGCGAAAATTTCGCGATGTATAAATTTAAGATGATTCCATAACCCTATCTTACACAGGATATATCTCCAAAAATATAAGGCCTCGGGGGATAAAATTTTAACCACACGTACCTTGATATATCTAATAAATATCCTCCAAGGGGTTCCATCTAAAAATCCGTAGAAAAAAATTTATATCGAAAATTCGAAGGTGTCTCAGATGTATCAGTGAAACCCCAAGACCTTGGGCTCTGATACCAAATGTTAGGAACCAAATATAGAAATAGCATAAAAATAACCTCAGAATAAGTACTCAACTCCTTGAAAAAGATATAATTTCATATAATAAGTCTCTTCAATGGGGAAACCTCCTTATACACCACATAAATTTCCAAATACAAGATGATTCCAAATGAAAAGGTCTCCTTGGTATATATAGGAGACTAGGAGGTACAATTACAACTAATGGACCTAAGACAACATAAATAAAATAACATTACTAATGTAATATGCCCCAATTAATGGGTAATGTGCCACTATTTAGGACTTAACATTAGGTGTGGCCAAGATAGGAGTCATACACGTAGCCTCCTTAATATTTTCAAAACATTTAGTTGCTTCTTGAGTCCAATAAAATTCATCCTTTTTAATAATGTTGCTATTCGACCATAATTCTTCACAAACTTGCGGTAATATCTTGTCAATCCCAAGAAACCTCTAATATTATTCAAGGTTTTCAAAATTTTCCATTCCACTTTGAAACCTTCATGAGATACAATATGACCTATATATTCCATTTCTTGAACCCCAAAGGAACACTTGGAAGGCTTTGCATATATTTTTTTCTCTTATAATAGTTTTAACACCATGTCAACATGTTCTACATTTTATTCCCATGATTTGGTGTATATTAGGTTATCATCTAAATATACTAACACATTTTTTCTTAGTAAGGGTTTGAAAATAGAATCCGTCAAGATTTGAAATATTGAAGGTGCATTAGTAAGGCCAAATGGCATCATCAAAAACCCATAATGACCTTCATGTGTTTTAAAGGTTGTTATTGGAATGTCTTTTTGCCTCATTTTGATTTGATGATATACAAAGTGGAGATCCAACTTAGTAAAAAACATTGATCCTTTTAATTCATCTAATAATTCATCGATGACAGGAATAGGATACTTATCTTTAATGGTGATTTTGATGATTTTTCTATAATGTAGACACATACACCATGAACCATCTTTTTTTGTAACGATCACAACTAGTGAAGAGAAATCACTTTGACTAGGTTGAATTATGTTGGCCTCTAACATTTCTTGAATCATATGCTCAATCTCACTCTTTTGTGAGTATGGGTAACTATAAGGCCTAATGTTAGGTGGTACACTTCCTAGTTGCAAATGAATAGAATGGTCATAGTCTCGAGTAGGTTGAAGACCCTTAGGAATATCTTCAAATACCTTGGAATCATTGTCAATAAAAATTTTGAGATCCATTGGAACAGAAGGTCTAGTTGTTTGAACATCTAGTTAGCACAAATGTGAAAGTACACCATGTTTTCCATTTTTGAGTAATTTTTTCATGATGTTAGAGGTTATCTCTTTAGAGTACTTCTCTTGATAGATTTGAGTTCAATTTGCGTTCCTTTTGAGGAAAATCTCATGAAAATTTCTTGAAACTTAAGAGTCATTGTTCCCTATGATTGTAACCATTGGACCCCTAATACAACATCATCACCACCCATTTGGATTGAAAGAATGGGACTATCCAAAAAATACTCTCCCATATTTAGCTTAACACTATGGAACTTCCACAAACATTTTATGGTACCTCCATCTGCATTCATTACTTGAAACTTTGGTGCTAGAAATACAAATCAATTAAGAAGTTTCTCTAATTTGTAATTAATAAAGTTATGGGTACTACCAAAATCAATCAACATTGTTACCTTTTTATTTTTCATATATCCTTCTATCTTGAGTGTTTGTGGAGTACTGATTCCAACCAATGCATGACAAGATATGACTAGAGTAGTCTCTTCTAGTTTTATATCCTACAATGGTTCCAATTCTTGGTCTTTTTCTTCTTCACATTCTATGTAGAATAATTTATTCTCACAACATTTATTCCCTTTACTGTACTCGCTATCATAATTGAAACATAGTCCATTTTCTCTCCTTTCATCCATTTGTTGAGTTATCAACCTTGTAGGTTGAGTGAGGTTAGTAGAGGGAGTATGGTGCTCTCTATAATTTGTATAGATCACTCTTATAGTGGCCATATTTTTACTTTAAATTTTCCTTTCCATACTGAAATCAAGCTCTAGGGATTTAGGTTCGAAGAGATGCACCTCATGTTGAATGTTCTTCTTTAAAGTGACAATAAAGAGATCTAACAAACTATCCTATAGAATGTTCTTTACCCTGAGACTTATTTTAGGAATTGTTGAATGTCCTCTATAATTGGACCTTTTTCCAAAGGTTTATCAATTGACTAAAGAATGTATTGCTCTTAATATCTCCATAATGTTCTATCAATTCATCTGTAAAAATGGACCAAGAGATAATAAAATCATTTTTTCTTTCACAAAGGCATTAATACCACACAAATTGATCATTTTCTAAATATAAGGATGTAAGGGTTACCTTTTGTAAGGTTAGAACTTGGTGTATATCAAAGAATAAATCCATTTGGAATATTCGTGTTATAGGATATTTACCATCAAACTTCCTCATATCGATCTTGGGAATTAAGTAGTTCCTTGGTGCTAAGTGGAACCCCTGATGATGTAGATATAGAGGTGATGAATAATCATGATTTTAGGGCTTAATATTTATTTCCTCCATGTTTACATGATTTCCTTGTGTCTTGATATCTCCTTGAGAGAAAATCTCATCTAGGGTATGTAACAATATGGTTGACATGGAATTTATCAATTCTTCCATATTTGTATCCATTTTTTTTCCATTTGTAACCTATTTTCATCCACGTTCTTTTCCATCTATTCCTTATTTTCATCCATATATTTATTTATCATATCATTACTTGTTATGGAATTAACACTCAATTCATTAAATTGGTTCTTTAATTTGGATAGCTGGTGAAAAATCCCTTCCCTTTCTTCATGAGTCATGGTTGAGATTTATGGAGGTTTAGTTAGTGAAGTAAATTTTGTAACACCCTTTTCCATTTGGGAAAAAAATAATAATACTCCTATTTTTTAATCACAAATTTTGAATCACCAAAAAAAAATATTCCAATCAAAAGTTAATCCAATTGTAAGTTTTGTACCTTTAAAATCCTAATTTTGAAACTGTGTTTCTAGTCGATCCTCATCCTGATGTATCTGTGCAATTTTGGCTCTTCTGAGTCTAGAATTTTCTTCTTATACTCCTCTTATATGTATTCTATACAATAACATAGGTTTGACCAAAATTTGATCTGTCAAGTGAAATTTATGGTAACCTTCCCAAAACTTGTTGATTCTATCCCTTTCCAAATAGAGAAATTGTACAGAATGTCATATGTCCAATATTTAAGATTTGATTTTGAATTTCTTTCTGAAATATTATGGTATGTATTATTTCAAAGGAAACTGGTGGTACTCAATTTGGACCTTCCAAGTTTAAGATATGATAATTATACCAAGAACACTTGTTTGAGACTAGTTTTAGCTCTAATCAACAAACCCTAATTTCCACAGCCTATATATCAAAAAGTAAGATGATACAAAACTTGAAATTTGTATGAAATGTACATCACTATGTCTCCTCAGTATCCTAAAAATTTCACAGTGTGAAACCTTTCCAAAAAAAATCATAGTGAAAATTCCAAGATGACACATTTGAAATTGATTACAAGATTAGTCACAAACTCTAACTTCCATATGCTATATCTCAAAATGCATAATGAACCAATACCTAATTTTTTTTTAAAAGTACTTCTATATGTCTCCTCAAGATCCTAAAAATTTAACAATTTGAAAACTTTCTAAAAAACATTTATAGTGAAAATTCCAATATGACCCATTTGAAACTGATTTCAAGACTAGTCAGAAACCCTAACTTCCATAGGATTCAAAAAGTATAATGAACAAATACCTAAAAATATTACCAAACATAATTTTTTATGTCTCATCGGTCTCCTAAAAATTTTATAATCTAAAAATTCTCCAAAAATAATTTATAGTAAAAATTCCAAGATGACTTGCTTGAAGGAGAAAACCCTAGGATTGTATGCTCTGAAAAAAAAAATTAAGCACCAAACAACCAAAATAGCATCAAAAGGAGAGATATAAGTAACTTCATTCCTTGATAAATGTAACACCCTTTTTCCCCCAATTTGTAAACATAACTATATTGGCCAAGAGACTATGGAAAACTCAATATGTGTGAATGTTTGATTTGATGGACCTTTGTATAAAAGGTCAATGAATGTAAATTCAGTTATTTACTAGAAAATGAATAAGTGTTTCATGAATGTTGGAAGGGGGGTGTGCTAAGAGAGACCGTGAATGCTATGAAAGAGATGGTAAAGGGGACCAGGAATGGTTGCATTAACCTCGACCAGACCAGTACTTTGTTGGATTTAATTACTCAGGATCAGAACAACCCTATGACCCAGGAATGAATTACATTCAGAATGGTAGGTGGGAAGAACTCCTCAAGAGTTAATGAGGGGATGGGGCATACTTCCCATCTGTAAGGCTTCCATACCTGACCACGAACTGGGAATTTGGGCCACACACAATATTCTTGTGGAAGGAAAGAAAGGAAGGCGTAGTGGGAAGAGGAAGACCTGCGAAGAGTGCAAAGATGAGATACCAAGCTTTCAGGTTCGAGGAAGAACTTTGAAAAGAGTGTGTTCTGATCACAGGAAATAGAGACTGACTTGGGAGAAGGAGAGTAACCTTTGTCCCTATCTATTTTTGTGTCGGGAGAAGGAGAGTAACCTTCATCCCTATATTTTGTTGAGCCAAAAGAAAATACTCAATCTCATAGAGTTGTGGTCTAGCTCAGGGTGGCCAATGGTAAATCCATTAGGAATGATTGAGCCTATGGTTGGGTGGAAACGGGCACCCATTTCAGCATTCGAATCACGTCTTCTGGTTCTAATAAGTGTTTTCATGGTTTGTTCTTTGAAATTGAATAATCAATGAATGCATGTATGTATACATTTAATATTGGCATCTGTATTACATGATCGAGTGATGTGTATGTATTTATATATTTGAGGACTTATGATTACGCTTGATTTTCCATATTCCCTAGTTTAACCCTCGAAGGTGTTTTCCCCAAGGAGTTACCTCACAGTTCCAGAGTTAGAGAAAGCCTCTTGACACTACTACCGTCTCATTAATTCCATGAGATTACCCCGTCATGTTTTAGAACTTAAAGTTTCACGAGCTAGGAAGGTACCTCCTTCAAACTAGTAGCCTAAGAGACTTTAGGTTCATGCCCATGGCCTTAACAAAATCTTGGCTAAGAGTAGATATTATAGCCTAAGATTCATCAGAGGGTCCATATGACCAGGGTCTAGGAACCCTGTTGTTATCTACATTTTTGGTTAT
>JZKD02S1884554.1:35982-62497 GCA_000966675.3 Picea glauca
TTCAATAGTTAGATCTAGGGAAAGAGTAGTATTTTGTTACGGTTTGTTCCAGATCCAGGTGGATCTTGGGGAGATTGGTCTGTGTCCGCACTCACGAATTTATCCATAAACACCTACACTAAGTCCGAAAGGATATATCTCTTGACATCTCAGAGCTTCAGGAGCTCAAAGCCCTAGGATGTCAAACTTCATAACTGTTAAAATTACCCGAATGTCAGAGTCGCAAACAGTTGTGATTCATTGATCTGGGGATTAAATTGGGGCCCCTTCTCGACCATTCCATCGTCTAGTGGAAGGTTTCGTGTATGGTACTTTGACGAATTTTCACTTCGGAAGAATGGAGATGCTATAGAATCAACTCCCCAAACGTCGAAGTTACAAAGTGGAGGAGAGTTTTAGATCTGGGGGATATCGTTAGAAGGCACGCCTACCATCTAATCATTTAGGATGAGGGATCTGCAATGGTGCTTCGATGAAATCTTGCTTTGGGAGAACGGAGTGGCAATAAAGCCAAAATCCACAAACATCGAAGTCGCGAAGTAACTAGGATTGTAGATCTAGGGAACCTTTGGGTTCCTTCCTAGCCATCGGATTCACGATGTAGTCAGCCTGGCATTGACCAACTTTGAGGGAAAGGAGGAGTTTTCATCGCAAAACTCCATGAACATCAAAGCCAAAAGTGACAAGAGTCGTAGATCTATGGGTCTGCGTGTCCGCATGTCGACCATGAGATCTGAGGGATGTTAGAAGGTTGTTAGTCTGGAGTGATGTGGCATAGTGACTTCACCCAGAGTGATGTGGACACATGGTAGATGTGCCATGGGTCACTTAGATTCATGCATGTCATATACCCTATAGACCCACTGGAATGTGACACATGTCACCCCTGGCCCCTTACACGTGTCGGCCCCCAGCATGAGCCCTTCTATCCAAAGTGGTTGGTGAAGTGACTGGAACTCCGAGAGTCCGAGACTTCAAACTCTAGAGGAATTGGGATATAGAATTGTAGGGAGTCGATCCTAACTATTGGAACTGGAGAACACATGGCACCAGATCCTATAGTCCAGAGGTTTTACACACCGGAAGGGAGCAGACGTAAAAGGTTGAAGACCTGTGAAGTCGTAGGGAGCCAGAGGAGTTCTGAACCATTCATAAACTAAGACGTGTATCAGTATATAATTAACTTTGGAGGAGAGCCACTCCAAAGGATTTGAAGCTTGGTGCTTCGAAAATCCCCAAAGCCCAGAGTAAGGGAGAGGATATCAACCATCCATCATTTGGGGACATGTGGCGGGTGATCTGTTACTTCGGAGGATAGCCCCTTTGGAGAAAAAGTGGAACAAGAGTTCTCGAAGGCCCGGAGCCTGGAGTTCACCTGAGCCCTCGATATTAGAGTAAAGGTGTCAAGAGATCTGTCACTCCAAAGGATGGCTCATTGCGATATTTGAGAACTCTTGAAGGTCGAAGCATTAGATTTCATCATAACCACTAGTAGTGGAGGACGTGTGTCAGGAGATCGGATACTCCAAAAGGATTTCACTCCGGAGATTTGTGTGTGTGAAAACTCAGGAACTGTCGAAGCCCTGAGTACCAAAGTGAATCGAAGTCATTGATTCTCTAAGGATACATGGAATCGGATTGTTAACTTCAGAGATTTATCACTCTGAATATTTGTGTGTGTGAAGAATCGGGAACTACCAAATCTCGGATTCCCAAAGTGAATCGGAGTCATCGACTCTCTGAGGACACATGGCGTCAAATTGTGAACTTCAGAGATTTTCCACTCCATAGATTTAAGTGTGTGAAGACTCAGGAAATTTCAAATCCCAGAGTCCCGAAGTGAATTGGAATCGTCGATTATCTGAGGACATGTGGCATCGGATTGTGAACTTCGGCGATTTTCCACTCCGTAGTTTTCGCGTGGTGGTTGTTCGAAATTTCTCGAAGCGTCGGGGCCCGAAATTTTTGTGGGTCGTTGATTTTAAAGGAGAATCATGCATTGTTTATTAGCAAGGGGACATGTGGAATACGGAGTTCCATTCTATTAGAAATCCACTTCGGAGTATTTGTGGAGTGTGCATGCAGATTCGGCTGAAGCCCGAATTTCCAAAGGAAGAGAGTGGGTTGTAGATCTTAGTGAGGAACAAGGATTGTTGATCATGTTTCTATGGTTCTAGAGGATTGTGCCTCTATAAGAATTGGTTGCAACATGAGGTGAGAATGCCCAAAGAGATTTAGGAAGCCATAACTTGCAACCCAAATCTCAGATTTGACTCTGGTAGAAGTCAATATAACTTTACGGATAAGTAGAAGAGGATGATGACCTCATATAGAGGATAAGAGATGTTAAGGAGTGAGAAATTTTAATGCCCCATCCCTATGAAATATACTCAGGGGTCGGGTGTGTTACAAATTGGTATCATATCATGTTTACAGAACTTGGCCTGCCTGGGCTTATGGATGAGTCTCTTAAAAACCATGTTTAAAGAACTCTTAAGGGTGACACCCTACCTTACCTCTTTCCTAAAGAGTCTGGTTAAACGTTTACTGGAGAAAAGAATGAAAACTTTCTACTGTGTGTGTATTTAAGAAATATGAATTGTGTGTTGTTCATGAACTAATATATTGTTAGCTAACATCAAGTGTTTTGTCAGCACTCAAGCAATCAGTAAATTGTGGGAAACTACAAGCATAAAGGATGGTGACACACCATGAAGTGGGGGATGGCTCCCACAATAGAGATGAAGAGTCTGATGAGAGGATGGAAGTGGAGACCCCTTCAGATATGGCCAAAACTGTAAGGAGCCTCATGGCCGAATTACAAAGTTGCAAGGTCGACAACAAGAGATTGATAAAGGAGAAAGAAAAACAAACAGAAATTAATGCAGTCTTGTTGTAGAGCTTATCTGATATACAGAGGCAGTTGCATCCTTGACCTACAACCAATCATGTGGACAGACGACATACGAAGAGAAGTCAAATTCCACCTGAGATATGAAAACATGGTCCCATAAGTGGCCACACTGGGAGAAGTACCTCGAGGAAGTCACAACCTGGAGGCAGGGGACAATCATCGGGAGAGACCTCTGCAAAGGAAACTGGCAACTCTGAGGGATCTTATAGTAGGAAAACTATCTCACATTCTCAAAAGAAATGAAACAAGAGTAAGAATCCCAAAATTTGTAATCCTGAAGAGTTCAAGAAATCCAAACCACCCTCTTTTGATGGAGAGATTAAGAAAGGGGAAGAGGCAGAAGCTTTGTTTCTTAGTCTAAAGAAGTACTTTAGATTCCATGACTACTTTGAAAACTTGAAGGCTCGAATAGCCATCTTCAACATGAATGGAAAGAATTCCATTGGGTGGGAAGACCTTAGGAATTTGAAAGGAATTCATGAGAAGGATTTATCATGGAAACAGTTTGAGTAATACTTCAAGAAGAAAGATTTGTCAGAAAAATACTTTGACGGGAAGACTAAAGATTTATATGAACTCAATCTAGGACAGTTCACCATAGAGGAATATATCAATAAGTTCCTTGAGTTGATAAGGTATGTACCCTACATAAAGGATGAAAAGGTAAAAGTACAATGATTTATTAGTGGGTTACCTCAGTCCTACTGGAACAGGATTGAGTTTGGCGATCCAAAGAAATTATAAGATACTATCCGGAAGGAAAGGTATTGTTATGAATAGTTTAGGGGTCAGACCGAACCTTGTAGGGACTGGAAGAAGAATATTAGTTCGGGATTCAAGAATAATGGGTTTAAATCCTCAAGATTTAAGAACTATGGGAATATTTCTAGGATGAGCCTTCCTACTAAAAGTGTGTCTCATCATAATTTCCCCTCCCAGAGTGGAAATAAACCTTTTGGAGCAACCTCATTAAATATTGATAACCCAAAGCGAGAACCCTTGAAATGTTAGGGTTGTGGAGAAGAACATATCCTGAGAGATTGCCCACACAGATAGCAGAACAGTAAGAAATTCTACAACATCCAAGAAGCTACCACAGCCAACGATGTGGCTAGGAGCATGCCACAGATTTATGCAGCCTTGGATAATAAACAAGCCGACCACCAAGCCTTAGTGGTGGAGATGGAAGGTATGATCACCAACCATCTAGTTTCTATTTTAATTGACCCTGGTTCTAATTTGAGTTATGTGGCCCCTCATACTGTAGATAAGTGTAAACTACAACCAGTTAAACATGTTAATCCATGGTTAGTACAACTAGCCAGTGGAACCAAAAGGAAAGTAGAAGAGGTCATACCATCTTGCCAATTCATTATGGATGGATTGCCCACCCAAGAGACCCTTAAAACACTTCCCTTGGGGTCTTATGACCTATTGATTGGTATGGACTGGTTATCTACTCATAAAACTAAGTTGGATTGTTACTATAAAACTTTAGAATGTTTAAATGAAGAAGGGAGAAAAATAACCCTCCAAGGGATTCAAAAGCCTATCTCAGTAAGACGAATGTCAACCCTTCAAATGAAAAAATATTGCAGAAAGGGATGTCCCCTATATGAAATACAAGTGTTGGAATCTTGTGAGGATGAAAAACCGAATCTCGAGGACCACCCCATATTAAGAGAGTATAAAGATGTGTTTTCAGAAGAGGTATCGGGTCTACCTCCAAGAAGAGACATTGACTTCTCAATATAACTTGCACCAGGATCAGTGCTAGTGTCTAGAACTCCCTATAGGATGAGTACAACAGATCTAATTGAGATCAAGCTATAGCTAAAGAAGATGATGAAAAAAGGCTACATCCGACCCAGTCTATCTCCATGGGGAGCACCAGCCTTGTTTGTGAAAAATAAATATGCCACACTCCAACTGTGCATAGACTATAGACAACTCAATAAGACAACCATAAAGAACAAGTATCCCTTGCCAAGAATCGATGACTTGTTCAACCAATTAGGGGGTTCTTCCATTTTCTCAAAGATTGAATTAAGGTATGGATACCATCAAGTCTGAATCAAGGATGAATACATCCACAAAACAACCTTCAGGACAAGGTATGGTCACTATGAATTTGTGGTGGTGCCATTTGGATTAACTCATGCCCCGGCCACTTTTATGTGCTTGATTAATAATGTACTCATCAAATTCCTAGACATATTTGTATTGGTTTTCATTTATGATATCCTAATATACTCCAAGAACATGGAGGAGCATGAAGAACATATTAGACTTGTACTTCAAGTACTAAGAGAACATCATCTCAACACTAAGTTTAGCAAGTGTGACTTTTTCCAGAAGCAAGTCCATTACTTAGGTCATGTTATTTATAAAGAAGGAGTGGCAGTAGACCCTGACAAGATTAGGTATATCATGGAATGGCCTACCCCAAAGGATGTATCTGATATCATATCCTTTATGGGATTAGCAGGATACTATAGAAGGTTTATAAAAGGATTTTCCAAGATTGGTTGTCTAATCATTGCCCTTCAGAAAAAGGGGTTTAAGTTCACTTGGACATCAGAATGTGAAGAAATATTTCAGAAACTGAAATACCTTCTAACCCATGCACCCATGCTGAAGATTTCATACCTTGATAATGACTTCCTAGTGTGTACAGATTCCTGCAAGGAAAGAATCGGAGGAGTCCTTATGCAAGAAGGACGTATAATTTGCTACAAATCCAGAAAAATGAATGAGCATGAAATCAATTATGTGACCCATTATCTAGAGTTGGCTGCCATAGTGCACGCTTTAAAAATGTGGAGGAATTACCTCCTGGGTAGGATATTTTTACTTATGATAGACCATTGTGGGTTGAGGCACTTGTTTGATCAACCAAAACTCAATGCCAGGAAAGCTAGGTGGATGCATCTCCTTAGTGAGTTTGATTTTGAAGTCAAACACATCAAAGGAAAGGAAAATAGGGTGGTTGATGCCCTTAGCATAAGTATGAAAATGATTCATCTCGTAGTGGTAAGAACCTATGAAACGGATGTCAGGGAGAGAGTCGGGAATGCACAAGAAACAGATGCATTTTTCAAGACCGTGACATCATACCAAAAGAAAGAAACCACAGGGCTAAAGTATGAAGTCTATCATATGCTTTATGAAGGCATGTTGACCTATAGAAACAGATTTTATATTCCAAGTTGTAACGACTTGAAGAGGTTCATAATGGATGAACTACACAAGAGACCATATATTGGTCATCCAGGTTATCAGAAAATGATCACGGCCATTAGGAAACAATTTTGTTGGCCTAGATTGAAAAAGGACATAGCCGACTATATAGCTAAGTGTCTAGAATTCCAACAAGTTAAGGTAGAACATCAGCCCCCAACAAGGTTTTTACAACCTCTACCAATTCCAGAATGGAAATGGGAAACCATCTCCATGGATTTCATCATCAGATTACCAAATCGGCCAAGAAGAATGATGCCATCATGGTAGTGGTGGACAAATTGAGCAAGTCTGCTCACTTCGTCCCTGTCAAGTCGACTTGTAAGGAAATAAATATTTCCAACATCTTCATGAAGGATATATTGAGACTGCATGGCATGCCTAGTGAGATTGTATCTGACAGAGACACGAAATTTACTTCAAGCTTTTGGAAGTTTTTAATGGTTGGTTTTGAGACTAAATCATTGTTTAGCATAGCCTATCACCCTCAACCCGATGGACAAACAGAAAGAGTAAACCAGATATTAGAAGACATGTTAAGGATGCATGTAATGCATCATCCTAAGAAGTGGAAAAACTACCTTCCATTGGTATAATTTTCCTACAACAATGGTTATCAAGAGTCACTGAAGATGAGCCCTTTTGAAGCCCTCTATGGTAGACAGTGCAAGATTCCAATCAGCTAGAGTAATCCAATGGATAGAATTACAATCGGACCCAACATGCTAAAAGAAATGGAACAACAAATGATTTAGATAAAACAAAATCTGAAAATTTCTCAGGATAGACAGAAGAGTTACACCGACAGAAAGATAAATCCCAGAGATTTCAATATAGGAGACCATGTCTATCTCAGAGTTAGGCCCAGGAAGAGTACCCTAAGAATGGGAGCTTGTGCCAAGATGGCACCTCGGTATTGTGGACCTTTTGAAGTCTTTGATAGAGTGGGACATGTAGCATATAGGCTAGCCCTCCCTCCCACAGTAAAGGCACATAATTTTTTCCATGTTTCATTATTGAATAAATATGTACATGATTCTAATCATATAATTGACTGGTCTGTGATCCAGGTGGATCCAAAGGGATAATTCCTGTCAAAACCTTAATGCATACTAGACAGGAAGGAAACCTCACTCAAGAACCGAACCATTGCACAGGTCAAGGTGAAGTGGAAAAACTTTGGCCCAAATGAGGCTACGTGGGAAATGCAGGATGCCATGAGGTAGACATATCCATTTTTTTTTACTTCTATATATATATAGCATATTGAAAGATAGAACATCAAGGACGATGTTCCTTTAAGGTGGAGGGAATTGTAACACCCTGTTTCCCCCAGTTTGTAAATATAACTATATTGGCCAAGATACTATGGAAAACTCAATATGTGCGAATGTTTGATTTGATGAACCTTTGTATAAAAGGTTGATGAATGTAAATTCAGTTATTTACTAGAAAATTCATAAGTGTTGCATGATTGTTGGAAGGGGGGTGTGCTAAGAGAGACCACGAATTCTATGAAAGAGATGGTGAAGGGGTACAGGAATGGTTGCGTTAACCTCCACCAGACCAGTACTTTTTTGTATTTAATTGCTCAAGATCATAACAACCCTATGACATAGGAATGAATTACAGTCAAGCGTAGGTGGGAAGACCTCCTCAAGAGTTAATGAGGGGATGGGGCAGACCGCCCATCTGTAAGGCTTTCATACCTTACCATAGATGGGGAATTCGAGCCACATGCAATATTGTTGAGGAAGGAAAGTAAGGAAGGCATGGTGGGCAGAGGAAGACTTGTGAAGAGTGTAGAGATGAGAGACTGAGATCTCGAGTTCGAGGAAGAACTATGAAAAGAGTGTGTCCTGATCGCAAGAAATAGATATTGACTTGGGAGAAGGAGAGTAACCTTTGTCCCATCTATTTATGTGTCGGGAGAAGTAGAGTAACCTTCGTCCCTAACTTTCATTGAGCCAGAAGAAAAGACTCAATCTCAAAGCATCGCGATCTATCTCAGGGGTGGCTAGTGGTAAATCCATTAGGAGTGACTAAGCCTATGGTTTGGTGGAAACGAGCACCCCTTTCAACAGTCGCATCATGTCTTCTGGTTCTGGTAAGTGTTTTCATGCTTTCTTATTTGAAATGGAATAATGAATGAATGCATGTATGTATACATTTAATATTGGCCTTTGTATTGACTGATCGAGTGATGTGTATTTATTTATCTCTTTGAGGAATTATGCTTCTGCTTGATTTTCCATATGCCTTAATTTAACCCTCAATGGTGTTTTCCCCAGGGAGTTACCTCACAGTTCTAGAGTCAGAGGAAGCCTCTTGGCACTACTACTGTCTTGGTAATTCCACAATATTACCCCATATTATTTCATAACTTAAAGTTCTGCGAGCTAGGAAGGTGCCTCCTTCAAACCAGTAGTCTAAGAGACCTTAGGTTCGCACCCACGACCTTAACCAAATCTTGGCTAAGAGTAGAGCTTATCACCCAAGATTCATCAAAGGGCCCATATGACCAGGGTCTAGGAACCCTACGCTAAGTCTGAAAGGAGATTTATCTTGATGGCTTCGGAGCTTCGGGAGCACGAAGCCCTGGGATGTCAAACTTCATAACTGTCAAAATTACCTGAATGTCAGAGTCGTGAACGATTGTGAATCGTTGATCTAGGGAGTTTTTTGGGGGCCCTTCTAGACCATCGGACCATCTAGTGGAAGGTTTCACGTATGGTACTTCGATGAAGTTACACTTCGAGAGAATGGATATGCTATAGAATCAACTCCTCGAACACTGAATTTATGAAGTGGAAGAGAGTTTTAGATCTCGGGGATATCATTAGGATCCTCACCTACCATCTGATCATTTAAGAGGAGGGATCTTCACATGGTGCTTCGGTGAAATCCTTCTTTGGGAGAACAGAGTGGCATTAAAGCCAAAATCCCCGAACGTCAAAGTCGTGAAGTAACCAGGACCGTAGATCTAGGGAACCTTTGGGTTCCTTCCTAGCCATTGGATTCATGATGTAGTCATCCCTGCATTGACCAACTTCAGGAAAAAGGAGGATTTTGCATCACAAAAATCCCGAAGCCTGAATCCTAAAGTGACAAGAGTCATATATCTATGGGTCTACATGTTCGGATCTCGACCGTGAGATATGAGGGATGTTAGAAGGTTGTTAGTCTGGAGTGACGTGGTGCAGTGACGTAACCCAGGGTGACGTGGACCGACAGTAGACGTTCCATGGTTCACCTGGATTCATGTGTATCATATACCCTATAGACCCATTGGAACGTGACATGTGTCACCCCTGGCCCCTTACACGTGTCAGCCCCCAGCACGAGCCCTCCTAGTCAAAGTGCTTGGTGAAGTGACCGAAACTCCGGGAGTCTGGGACTTTGGTTTCCGGAGGAATTAGGGTATAGCATTGTATGGATTCCATCCTGACCGTTGAATTCGGAGAACACATGGCACTGGATCCTATACTTCGAAGGTTTTACACACCAGAAGGGAGCATGCGTAAAAGGTTGAAAACCCCTGAATTCGCAGGGAGTCAGAGGAGATCTACATCATTCATAAATCGGGACGTGTTTCAGTATATCCTTAACTCAGGAGGATTTGAATCTTGGTGCTTCGAAAAATACCTGAAGCCTGGAGTAACGGAGAGGATCTCAATCGTCCATCATTTGGAGATGCGTAATGGGAGATCTGTTACTTCGAAGGATAGCTCCTTTGGAGAAAAAGTGGAACAAGAGTTATCGAAGGCTCGGAGCCCAGAGTTCACCTGAGTCGTCGATCTCTAAGGACAGGTGTTAGGAGATCTATCACTTCGAAGGAAGGCTCATTGTGAGATTCGAGAACTCCCGAAGGCCGAAGCGTCGGAGTTCATCATAACAGTTAGTAGTGGAGGACGCATGTTAGGATATCAGATACTCCGAAAGGATTTCACTCCAGAGATTTGTGTGTGTGAAGACTCAGGAACTATCGAAGCCTGGAGTCCCGAAGTGAATCAAATTCGTCGATTCTCTAAGGAAATGTGGTGTTAGATTGTGAAGTTCGAAGATTTTCCACTCTGGGGATTTGCATGTGTGAAGACTCGGGAACTGTCGAATCCCGGAGTCCCAAAGTGAATCAGAGCCATTGATTCTTTGAGGACACGTGGCATCAGATTGTGAAATTCAGAGATTTTCCACTCCAGAGATTTGCGAGTGTGAAGACTTGAGAATTGTCGAAGCCCAGAGTGTTGAAGTGAATCAGAGTCGTTGATTCTCTGAGGACACGTGGCGTCAAATTGTGAACTTCAGAGATTTTCCACTCTGGAGGATTCGCGTGGTGGTTGTTCAGAATTTCCTGAAGCATTGAGGCCTGAAATTGTTGTGGATTGTTGATCTTAAAGGAGAAGCATGCACCATTGATTAGCAAGGGGACACGTGGAATACGGAGGTCCATTCCATTAGAAATCCACTTCGGAGGATTTATGGAGTGTGCATGCGGATTTGGCTGAAGATCGAATTTTCGAAGCAAGAGATTGGGTTGTAGATATCAGTGAGGAACAAGGACCGTTGATCCTATTTCGGTGGTTCTAGAGGATTCTGCCTACGGAAGAATTGGCTGCAACGTGAGGTGAGAATTCCCAAAGAGCTTTAGGAAGCCATATCTTGCAACCCAAAGGTCGGATTTGACCTTGGTAGCAGTCATTAGAATGTTATGGGTAAGTAGAAGCCGATGAAGACCTCAGACAGAGGATCTGAGATGTTAAGGAGAGAGAAATTTTGATGCCCCATTCCCCAGGAAAGATACTCAGGGGTTGGGTTTGTTACAATAAATAGATAATAATGAATGTGGAGACTCTTTGAGGGGGAAACCTCCTTTTATAATAGAACATTTGTACAAGATGATATTATCCTAAAACTAAGTCTCCTTGGTATATATATATATAAGATACCAAGGGTACAATCACAATTAAAAGGTATGGCTAACAATACTAATATAACAATAGAAATACAAAAACTCAATATATAAGGATTTATATGTGGATTTATGCTTAGCATGGAGCTTTGTCTAGGGGCTTAACCTCTTTTCAAAAAGTGGTGCTACCAGTAGCACCTATTTCATTTTGGGGTTAAAATTATAGACTTTTTCAATCATCACCTTAAAAATATCATCACATTGCTAACAAAAACCTTAAAATCAAAAAGTGGAATTATGAATAGCACTGGTATTTTGGGGCAGGTTTAAATTACCAAGGCCTCAACAACTGATGTCATTGCAACCAAAATCTTAAAATCAATCCCCAAATCAAAGAATGGTGTTATTAGAAGTACCCACCCACCTTTTTTATAGGAAAAAATTGCAACCTTTTTGAGACCATCAGCTCAGTAACTGGTATCAATGTAGTGAAATCGTAAAATCAACCCCTAATCAAAAAGAGGTCCTCAATAGAAAAACCCCTTTCCAATGATTGTAAAAAAGGTGAAAAAAATGAAAAGAAGGGGGAAAATGATCTTTTTCAAATTAAAAATAAAATAAATAAATAAAAATAGAAGGAACACATTTAAATTTAAATTTTCTAAAAACATAAAAATTAGGAAAATTAAAATTGAAAAATACCGCACCCTCATTTAAAAACAAAAAATAAAATAAAAAAATCTAATTTAACAAATTAGACAAAAAAATAAAAAAACAAAGAACTTGGACCAAAAGTTAGTTTTACACATGCACACACATGGGATTATGGGACAGTTATTTGTGAAGTAGTTTTAGATGTGGGTAAACCCTAGTTATGGTCGTGCTTAGGGTTTACTAGTGCGAGGAGGTTCACAGCTAATATAGATCATTAAACCACATTTTGGGATTGATACTATTGGGCATATGGATGAATATAATCCCTTAGTGGGTTATTTTTAGGATATGTTATCATAGGCAACAATCTTCATAAACTCCCCAGTAAAATTATGTAGGACACATTCCATGGAAGAGGTCAACTCGCATATGTTAGTATTTGGTTCAGGGGTCCCTCTGAGAGGCTTATGTTAGAAAATCATTGTTCCAAGTAGACATGCCTCCCCCTTGGGATCCCCCATCCCAGATCGAGTACTAGGTTCTTTATTTTCTCGGGTGGATACATTGGAAGCATCATCGAAGACCCAGTAATTGTCACTTGCACATGCAGTTAAGTCTTTGAATAGTGTGGATCAAGCTCCCTCGTTTGCATACAAAAAAGTTCGGGGAGGTGGTAGACCGAATGGTAAAATAATTGTTAACTCACAGAGGGATTGTGAAGAGTCATGATTCCATCCTACCATAGAGGGGAAGTGAAGAAAAACTATCAAGTTTAGTGGAAGTGATGTTGTTTTAGTGGTGGGAGAAGACTTGAAGGTTACCTAGATATCAGACATTGAAGGAAGAGCTATTGTTGGTAAGTTTTGTGGCCGAAATATGTCACAAAAAATGGTTAACATGTGGATGGATATGGAATGGGGATTGATCCTGAGTTACTTACCCATATTTCATTTTCTCTCACGTGGTTAGATGGGGGTCATTTTTCGATCGAAGTTCGATGCAGACTTGATACAGGATGGACGATGGTACTAGGACCATCATATTTTATTCTCAAAACCTTGGCACCCACTTTTCAATGCCTGAGAGGAGGTTTTATCCAGCATACCAACCTGGATAAAACTCCCCAACCTTCCACTATAATTTTTGTCAGATGTGGAGTTGAAAGAGACAAGTGAGGTTTTGGGTACCTTCATAACATCATATTCAAGATATAATACTTCCACTTATTGCTCTATGGTGTCATTATTACTAGTTTAAGATCCCAAGAAGGGTTTGTTCGAATCCATGGAAATCATGATGGGTGATAAATCATATACCCAACAACTGGATTATCTTAATATCCCTTTTCAGTGCTCTCATTATCATAGGGTGGGTCATTTTCATGTTGATTGTGTCTTAGAAATTAGGAAATCAGTTCATTCTGGAGATCATGAAGGGTCAAATGGCATTCAAGGAAATTTTTCTTTGGGTCTATAGGAGGGGGCACCTGTTATAGTAGATATTGATAACAGTGGAAAAAACTTGGACCAAGTCATGGAGGAAGGGATCGTGTCTCCAATATCATGTCTCATTTATAGAGAAGATGATGTTTTGTATATTGAGGAGGAGAATATATTAAAACAACTGACAAGCGATATGGGGCTATCTTCTCAACAACATCACAAATTGGTGTCCTTATGGAATGAAATTGATCTACATTCTTGAGTCATCATTAAGTCTCCCTCTCAAAATATTTATTTTCCTTGCAAATATTCAACTCTTTCTAGTAATTGTATGTCATAGGGAGTGGGTGAGGTGGATACTCAAATTTTGAATCGAATTGATTCATCCCCTATCAATTCGGTGGGGTTTGGTGTGAATGATTGTCTGATTGCTATGAATCAAATTTATTATGTTTCTATTAGGGAACCCTCTACTCAAAATATTGATACCATCTTAGTTATACTATCCATCTCATTTATATGTGACCCTTACCTCCTTAGACCACATGGTCATGTATGTGATTTTTTAGGGGGTATTGGTTTTGATGGAACCAAAGAAGTGGTCCACTCAAAGCTTGGGAGGAATTTTGTAACTAAGCATGCACATGAACATGTATCGAGGGAGGTGTTTCAAGGGAGGAAAAAAATAATAGCAGGGATCCTTATAGCAGAGATGGCCCCCAAAAAGGTTATCACATGATTCTTTTGTCTATCAAAAACCATGGCTTAGGAGGGAAAGCCAAAAAATTATCCCTCTACAAACTTATGGAAATGGAAAGACCAGATATTCTATTAATTCAAGAAACAATGGGTTGCTTCGAACCAATAATTTTTGAGCTAGAAAGACTATTCCTTGGATGGGGGTTTATTTGTATATACTTTGCAAGGATTTATGGAGGTATTATAACTAGATTTTATTCAAAGTTTATATTCACTATTTGTTTCTCCATTGCTTCTAGCCTTTGTAAGGAGCTAATATGCAAAGTACTAGACCGAACAATAAAAGTTCTAAACCTTTATAAACCTTATGATGGGAAGGAGGTAGTCTAGGAAAGATGGTTTTGAGCAATCTTTCTTAGTGATGAAAACTTAATTATCAAAGTAAAATTAAATTTTACGATCAACAAAGATGAAATTTTGGGACGTTTGGGTCGAGAGGACAAATTGGCAAAATTTTTTGTCTACAAGATGGAGAGGGATAACCTTGTAGATGTGGAACCGGTCTAGCTAAAGCTGACTTAGTTCAACAAGAGGGGTGGGAATGATGGAATATCTAAAAGGATAGATAGATTTCTATTTCATGATTGCTTGATTCAAGAAATAGGATCTTATCACTCTTAGGTGGGGATGGTTTGTTGCTTAGACCAATGGTCATTTTTTCTTAAATTGGGTCGATCCGATGGAAGTTGAGATCACCATTTAAATATAACTCTTGTTGGTCATAATTTGAGGAGTTTAAAAAACTTGTTCATAAAAATTGGGATCCATTCCAAACGAAAGGGGGTTTGACAATCAATGCACAATTTTTCACAAATCTTCAAAATTTAAAAAGGGAAGCCTCTATATGGGCTAAGGAGCAAAAACTGGCAATTGAAAAAGACTTAAGATCGATGGAAAATGAGCTCAAATATTTGTACTCTCATTTGAAGGAAGGGAGCATGACTCCATTGTAGCTTTGGAATGTTGTAGATATCTGGAAGCAAAGAAATATTCAATTCTATTAGAACAAGAGAAAAGTTGGAGGCTCAAAATTATAGCACTATGGATTGAAGCAGAAGATCAGAATACAAAATACTTTCATAATTTCACCAACTATCATAAAAAATACAATACGATATGGGAGCTAAAGGAATCCTATGGGAATAAAAAAAGGGGTTTTTTTGAGATAGACAGCCTGGGGGTGAATCACTTCAAGGAGTTGTTTACAGAAGCTAAACAGGAAAAGTTAGGGGAAATGTTCAAGCTAATTTCCATGTTTCCAAGACTAGTTGATCAAACAAATAACGGGGAATTTTTCAAAGAGGTATCGAAGGAGCAGTTGTGTGGGGTCTCATATAGTCTCAAGAAAGATAAAAGTTATGGGTTAGACGGATGGACTGCATAATTCTTCAAGATTTCTTTGATTGTGTGGGGGATGATCTACTCAGAGTAGTGGAAGAAACGAGATTCATGGGGAACCTAAATCATAGCAACAATTCTACTTTTTTTAGCAATGATTCATAAGTCTGACTATCCTTCCTCTTTTGATCAGTTCAATCCCATCGTGATTTGTAATTGTTTATATAAAATAGTGTAAATTATTATAGCTATGTGTTTAAAACCTCTCTTATAAAACTTCATCTCTCGGGAATAATTTGGATTCTTAAAGGGATGACTTATACATGAAGTCATAGGGTCGGCATAGGAGGGAATCCACACTATAAAGACTCAAAAGAGACCGATGTAAGTATTCAAAATCGATATCTCAAAGGCCTATGATAGGGTTTCTTGGCTCTATATTTGTCTTTTACTATTGCATCTAGGCTTTTAGTTGCAGGTTGTTAAGTGGATCATGGCATCTGTCACAACCACCTCTTTTGCTTTATTAATAAATGGTGTTAGGTCCATTTTTTTTAATCGGGACGGGGACTTAGAAAAGGATTTCCCTTGTCTCTTTATATATTTATCCTAGTTGTGGATGGACTTAATGAAGCTATTACAGAGGACAAAATGGTGAATACACTTCAGGGTATCGAGTTGGGGCATTTTGTTAATCTCACGCACATGTTATCTGTTGATGATGTGGTGATCTTATGTCTTTATGCAGCTTTTGAATGTTTGGTTCTGAAAATTATTCTAACCCTATTCAGTGAAGCTACAAGAATGACCATAAATTTGATCAAATCTACTATCTATATACCATATGAAAAGGAAGAATTCAGTATCATTTTTTCAAATATTTTCAACTTTCCAATCAAATATCTAAGTGAAGGGATCAAATATATTGAATTTAACCTCAAGAAAAACAAGTATGGATAAGTGGATTGGTCTTGTCTTATATTAAAGGTTGAGTGAAAATTTAATCGCTGGTGCAATCGTTGGATTTCTAGAGGAATATTAGTTCTCATCAAGAGGTGATTCATGTACACTGGCACTTATTGACTCTTATCTTGAAAGGATCTTTACATCGGATCAAGAAGATTTTCTTTAACTATTTATGGAAATGAAGCTTAGAATATAAAGGGTCTCATCTAGAAAATTGGAGGTCTGTCAAAAGCAAAATGATTGGGTGGGTGGGGGTTAAAGGATGGGGTGATGTTTGGTCGTGCTTTGGCCGCAAAGTCATTGTTTTTTTTATTGACACAAGATAGTCTCTGGAGGAAAATCATTATTGCCAAATATATTTCTTCTACTTGTGTGGTGGATTAGATTCAGAAAAGGAATAAAGCTTCCTCAAATTATTCCACACAATGGAGGGATCTAACTCAAGCATTCCCTATTATTATAAAATTCCCCACTTTAAAGGTTGGGAACCGATCACAAGTGAGAATTGGTATTGATGAAACTGTAGGATCTAGGGAAGGTGTTTTTCTTCCAAAAGGTTTGGTAAATAAGGATCAATGGATTATGCACCTTGATGATATGGATTATTTTGGGGAGTGATATGAAGGAAGAAATATAACAGAGATATAACTAAGAAATACATAGAGATATGGCAAGGAACACAGTAATACAGTAAAGCTCATATTCTATTAATGATTGTTTGAAATACAAAAGACTGTAAAATGAAAAAGCACACACGCTAGCTAGAATGGTGGTTTCTTATCTCTGAGAAGAGATGTGTCAGCTATGCTCATTCGCAAGAAGTTGAGTACAATGAGGATCCAATGGAATTTTTAACATAAAAAAAAAATTATAAAATCCTAAACATCCAAAACCCTAACCCCGGGAGATGAAACGCCAAAAGATTTGTGGGCCCTGATGGGGGTAGTTGATACGTCAACTTCCCGAGGGTGTAACTTTTCCATATGATCTTTTCTTGGTGTGCTCAATACACCGTTGGAACAGTATAACCGAGGAGTACATATTTCGTTCAGCCTAGAGTCTACCTTATATTATATTATAGGCATTTTTTAGCCCAAAAAATGTCATTTATGGCCTCAAAACGGCCCCAGAAGTTTAGGACCCAAAACACTTTAAACAAACTACCAAAATGGAAACTTGTCTTTGATCCAATGGAATAGGTGGGTGGAAACCGATATCCACCTAGCTCATTCCTCCCCCCTTAGGATGAAATGGTCTCCATTGCATCAAGTTCATGCATCAGATGCGGAAATTTTGTTGAATTTGACTCATGGTGAGCCACTTTCCCTGATGAAGAAATTGTCCTACTTTGACGACCCAATGGAGTTTGATAGTCTATTGGCGGGTGTCCTTTGTCTTGGTGTCCATGATCCGATCAAATATCACATGTTCTATGTAGGAAGGATTGATTTATGTATGGTTCAATTGTTTAGTTGCATTGGAAGTGTCCAAGAGAGGTGGAAAATATGGTCAGAGCAGTTCCACATCAAATATCGAGTGCAAGCTAAGGAAAGGAGGAATACTTAATTCAAAATCATTCTCACCCACAGCCTTGGTGATGGTGTAAGAAATGTATTGGAGTGGGAGAAACTTCCGATGGGGTCATGTGAGGTGCTCTTTCTGCAAATGCAACCAGACCTTATCTCCCACCTAAAATTTGTGCGGTACCCGATGTTGATCATGGCGCTACTTGTACTTGGCATTGGATTTATGAACAATATCATCAACTTGTTGTTGGATGTGCTAGATGCACTAAAACATTTGTCTTCCCAATCAGCCTCGGTCTGAGCATGGGATAAATCTTCATGTGCAGTTGCAATGGGAAAAGCTACGTCAATAGGGGCTAATGGTTGGAACCCGAAGAACACCTAAAAAGCGTTGTGGCCAATAGAGTTGTGGAGGGCTCTATTGTAGCTATGTTGAACATAAGAAAGGATTTCATCCCATATGCATGTATGTTTGGACTTATACATCCTTAGGATATGAACAATCATCCAGTTGACTACCTTTGTTTGTCCATCAGTCTGTGGGTGGAAGGCAGTCGATTTGGTCAGCTTGGTGTCCATCATCGACCATAGGTTGGACCAAAAAGTGCTCAGGAACCTACTATATCGATCGGAGATAATATTTTGTGGGAGCCAAAAATGAACCCAAACATGTGTGAATAATATCTTTGTGGTGGCCTTAGTTGTGATTCTCTTCTTGCAGGGTGCCAAAATTTCCATCTTAGAGAATCGATCAATGACCACGAACACGCAGTCACTCCCATGCTTGGTTGAAGGTAGAATGGACATGTAGTCCATGGAGATGGACTCCCAAGTCCTATCCAGAGTAGGAAGAGGGGTGTATATCCCATGTTTCTTGATGGCGGGCTTGGAATTGGCACAAGAAGTGTAGGATCTAATGTACTTGTGAACATATTGTCGAAGCTTCAGCCAATAAAAAAATATCTTTTAGTATTGCCACTATCTTTCCTACACCAAAATGTCCCGCTACTCGATTTTAATGAGCTTCCCATATCATTTTGGTATGTTTTCTTAAAGAAACATAGATATGGCTCAGGTGGTATAACAATCCATCCTGGAGATGAAATTCGGGAACTATTTTTCCTATGCTCAATGTCTGATAGGTAGTAGTGATGTCAAATTCGTTATTTTATAATTGTGGCCAGACATATGTCTCACTCCACAGGAGTTAAGAATTGTGGTTAGCACTACCACTGGGGGACAACTAAGTCAATATGCGACATGGTTGGTGCTACCCTTCTTGTACTTTCTATTCAAGTGGAATTTTTGCAGGTACATGGACCACTTCCAATGGTGGTCATTCTGTAATTTTCTTTGTGTCTATATCAATTGCAGAGGCCTGTGATCAGTGTGGATGATCATTTCCTTCCCCGGAATGTAATGCTTCCACTGTCAACATGCCTACACAATGGAGTACATCTATTTGTCATAGGTGGGGTATCTATGAACAACATCAGATAGAGTTTTGTTGTGATAGGCTACTGGATCCCCACGCTGAGTGAGGACTACATCGATAGCATAATCTAAATCATATGTCTCAATCTCAAATGGTTGTTGTAGGTCTAGTAGAATGAGGATTGGTGTTGAGGAGAGGCGGAATTTCAAATCCTTGAATGTTTTTTTTGGGGTGCGGACCACACAAACTTGGCCTTCACACCACCCTTGGTCACCTATCTTAGGGCCCAATCGATATGAGAGAAACCAAAAACAAATCATCAATAGAACTTGGCGAGGCCCATGAAGTTTCGAAGCTCGGTCATTGTCTTTGGGGCCGACCAATCGTGTATTACTTGGATCTTGACTGGATCCACATGTACACCCTTCTCATCCATGATGTATCCCAAATATTGGATTCTCTACATGCCAAAGGAACACTTCTCCAAATTGGCATATAACTTGTCTTGTCGCAGGGTGCCCAATACCTGATGAATATGCTCAAAATGTTCCTCCCAAGTTATGTTGAAGATAAGGATGTCATCCAAATATACAACCACAAAGGAGTTTGTGAATGGTCTTCATATATCATCCATCATCAGCATGAATGTGGTTGGGGCATTAGTCAAGCCGAAAGGCATGACCAACCACTCAAAGATACCTTATTTAAAATTGAAGGTTGTCTTCCACACATCAGTTTACTCAATCGGCACCTGGTGGTAGCCTAAATTCATATCAATCTTATTGAAAAACTTGGCTCCCTTGAGTTGATCGAGAAGATCATTAATCTGGGGAATTGGGTAACGGTTCTTAACTATGATCTTGTTCAAGGCTCTGTAATCATTACGAAGTTGACATGTCCCATCCTTCTTTTGTATCAGAACAATTGGGCTCATGCAAGGTGAGGAGCTTGGTCTGATGTGGCCCTTCAGAATTAGCTCTTGGATCTAGCATTTGATTTCTTCATTATCCATAATAGAGCACTTGTATACATGGTCATTATGAAGAGGAGCATCGTGTGTCAGATCATTGGAGTTCTTTACCTGACAATGCAAAGGCATCCCAGTAGGCGAGGTGGTATGTCTTTGTAATCCTCTACTATTTCGTCCACCTGTTGTTGTTGGGAAGAGAGACCCCATGCGGAGGTTTTGGAGGTTGCAGTGACCTTCTATTCACCTTCCAATCGAACCATACCGAGGAAAAATATCTCGGTTTGAGACCACCTTTATGCACTACTTCGTGGATATCAAAGAGACCAAAGTGTTTGGGACTACCTTCAGTACCCTATAGATTTGATCTCCCAAAGTAATAATGACACTATGTGTTGGCACAGGGGCAGACCCAGGGTTCAATGCTACAACAGTGCACGAACAAAACCCTATCTACGGGCCCTTTCAGCAACACCTGCGAAGAAGATGAAGTCTCACCCAAGGTAGAGGCAGGGGTGGTTGCAAGACTCAGGTGTCTACAACCTTAGCTGGGACACAGATCTGTGATTATAACACTTAGCAATCACCTAGGATAGATTATTCATCAATATTCAACCCTTATGATACTTCGGAGATAGCACAGAGCATCGCAGTATGTACTTAGATCTAAGATAATTCAGCACTTAGCCACAACAAGATAGATTAGATTTGGTAGATCAAGCACTAAGCATATTACATACCAGAACTAACATTCATTCATATCTCAGAAGCACAAAGAATAAATAGATCTATATAAACACATCAAATCACTTAGAAAAGGAAGAGACAAACACATCAAGTCAAGGCACAGAGAACAACACACATATTTACCATGGTTCACCCCCACCCTGGGGATACATCCACAAAGTCTTCTTCTTTATTAGCTTTAGTTAATCAAGTTATAGCATAGAGCCATATGAATCCCTCTTTGCATAGGACAGAAGATCTACACAGCTCGCTAGATCCTTCCTCCTTGCACTACAGCACAAAGCCTTCTACAGTCTCTCACAGGAACTTGAACTCGGCTCTGCAAGTCTTACACAAAATGTAGAAAGCCTTGTTCACACATATTCAACCCTTGGCACTTAGCCTACATCACATAGATATATCATCCACTACTCCTCTATATGGCCTAGACATCTATATATACATACAAAATAGGCCTAAACATGGGTAAACCCATGGGTTGACATCCCAATCCCATTACATTATCCCCAAAAACCCCAAAAGGACCCAAAAAGGGGTCTAGCTTCCATGATTTCCGCTTCACGTTGTGCTCCATATTTGACAAGCTCTCGAAGTCCCAAAAATGGTCAAATATGACCAAGTTCTCTTCAAAACTTGGTCAAGGGACAACAGGCCCCCAACACTCACCCGTGACTCATCCCGAGTCACTCAAGTCTGGGTAAGTTTTCCTTAAAGGTCTCGAGCTTGGCTCGAGCTGCTTCGACTTGTCTCTATGCTACTACTTCTTGCTCAGTGAATTCCTGAACAATGCTTTGTTGATAGGTCCTTCCTGTTGTTGCTCAACTGTAAAAACTACTTGTTCTAGTAGTGTTCCTTGGCCTTCAATTTATTCAAACAGTAGGTAGGTCGCCTCCTGGCTCGGCTGGAGTTTCTAGGTGACTTCCATCACTCTATTCTACGTGGTAAGAATGAGTTGTTGGGTAGTGCACTATTCCTGGGATCTCTTCATCCTCTCGATGGGTGACAAGAGCTTGAGTTGCGCCTATACTGTATATGCGTGATGCTTTGCTTCCTAGAGTTGGGACTCCAGTTTCTTCAACTCTGGGTCTTCAGATAGTTGTTCATATATCTGTGTGCTTCTGCTACTTAGTTGTTTACATTCTGCAGCAAGTGTTTTAATCCTCTCAACTGTGCTCTGAGCATTCAATTCTCGTTGGTCGCGCACTTCTTGCAGATTCTATGGTATGGCCTAAAGCTCTAATTCCATGACCCTTTGTTGAAGTTGTTGAATAACTTCAACAAGCTTCGTCACTTGGCGCTCTATGGGCTCTTCGGCCTTCTTCTCTAAGTCAGTCACAAAGAGAAATGCTCTGTTGACTGCTTCTTCAATTCCTATATTCTTTGCGCACAACTTCTCTTTCTCTTTTTGGATATTCACTCTGTCTTCTTCAAATTTTGCTTGGAGAGCATTCTTCTCTTGTTGTGCAGATTGGCATTGTTCAATAATTTCCTCCTATGCTTTCTTTAGGGCCTGAGTGGCCTGCTCTTTTTCTTCTTGAGCATGTTGAAGGCATACTTTGATTGCATAAGCAATCTTACGGAGCTGAACCGATTCATCTCCCACTTCTGTTGTTCCTTCTGGCAGAGGTGCAGTAGATATTTCTCGGCTAGACTGGAGTGCTTGTTGTACTCCTTGGAGCGCGATCTCAACTTGGCTATATATTTGTTCCTGCTTCGCCTCCTTCTTCTCTATGATTTCCTTTGAAGCATCATTGACCACTGCAACAATGAAATCAAAGTCATCCAATGTGAGGGCAGTTCGCATCTTGGTTATAGGGGTTCTTGGTTTCTTTCTGGAGGAAGATTTCAGAGGTGAGACCTTCCTTTTCTTGGATGAGTCTTCTTCATCCCTAGGCAGTGTTACTTCGACTTTCTGAGTTTCTATATCACCTTCTTCATCTGGTGTAATGGAAGCCATCCTTACAGATAGGCTGTCAACATCCTAGACTTCTTCAGTCTTCTTTGTCGTTTTTTCTTTCTTTGTCTTACTAGGCTCAGGTGTATACTGCGCAATTCTGGGGCTGTCGATGTCGGACATTTCTACGGGGTCTCTTGAAACAAGGAGGTCTGCTGACCATTCCTTGGTAATCTCTTCCAGGTCTTCTTCTGTCATCTTATAATAGGAATGAAGTTGTTCCTGGTGCTCATTAGCACGTGGGTTTAGGTATATAAAGTGGCGGTCTGCGCTGAACTTTATCAGAGGTCAGAATCTCTGTAAAGTGATCAAGGTTATGCGAGGTTCACTCCTTAGGTCTACTTTCAATTGGTTATAGTACGCGTGGAAAACAACATTCAATTGACATTGCTTGCTCATGTCATTCGAGTACCATAATGTATTGAACTTCGCAACTAGTGGCTCAAAGGGATCAAGGTCCAGAAAGGTTGCGCCTTCCGGTAGCTCCCATGCAAAAAAAGAGATCAGTATCAGGAGCTAGCTAAAATGGAATTCATGCCCCTGATCCCAGGCTTCTCTGCAGTCAATCTCTAGTTGATTCACTAGGTACTTCGCCCAGTTCATCTGTAGTCCCTCTGCGCACTTTCCTGTGAGGTCAACTACAAAGACAGTGACTTGTGTTGTTCAATTATTGCGTACCAACTTCCCTGCGATCAGTTGGCATTCAAGCCGCACAGCACTACTTTCAATAGAAGCTACCTTGTAGCCTCTTGCGCCTTTCTCAACATCGCCATAGTCTTCTTTGATCTTCTGTGCAAGAGCGCGGTCTGCGGTCTTTCTAGGATAGTACTCATGGGGATCAAGGCCCTACATGCTAACCCCAGTGATCCTATTGATCAGCGTTAGATCAACAGTTATGCAATGATATAACCATAGGTGTCCTCCATGGTAACTTTCTAGCAGCAATTTTACACAAGCATTCACCTCCTGGTGTCTACCGAAGTGCGGTATTTTCATAACATTGAGCAAACTAGACTGCACGAGGTTCATCATCCATTATTGAGGGATGAGCTTTGAATTCTTTCCCTTAGTTCTCGTCAAGTAATTATATGGGGCGAGCATGTTGTAATATTTACAGTCCCCCAGGTTGAAGTCGCAAAACTTCAATGTTGTAACCTTGTCTTGATCTGCGCGGTAGGTGCATACTCCTTTCGATAGATATGCAGTGACTAGGGAGTACTCAAAGTCTCTAGGGACATTGTCCTTGTTAATATCACCACTCAGAGGGGGTATGTAAGCTGGTAGGATGGATGGCACTAACTTTGCGTTAGCTATGTCATCCTTATGCTTAGTTCTTCTCTCTGAGTCGGCTCGAGATGTTCCTGCTCGAGTAGTCGATGGGGAGGCTTTCACTCCTCCTGTCGATGATGCTTGGACTCCAATGGACATTCTTCTTTCCTACATGACTCTCTCAGTCATTAAAATGAGAAGGACCTCTATGATGGATTCCTCAAGTTCGGTGAGCTCGTCGGACATACGCACTCGGGAAAGATAATCGGGGTCACGATGATCTCAAAATATTGCACTAGGATGAACAATCTGCATGTAATGATCACTGTATACAATCACTAGTTCTCCGGGCTTCAATGTTTCAATTGGAAAAAGTGTTCTTCAGGCACGGCATGGCGAGCTAAATAGGAATTCATCAACGGCTGCTTGCAACAGGTATGAAGATTTCATGAACATTGATCCATCCATTATGGTGTGGTCCAATAGTCTGGTGGTGATCCTTTAATGCTTTTATGTTCGTTCAGGGTGGAATTCGAATGGGTATATCGATCCAACGGTTATATTGCTTCGCCACGGTGAAGTGTCGTATGTCGATGTTCTGATATACCGGCAAAGCTAAATTCCTGTGATTTTTCCTTCTGCGAAGTTTCCTCTGGAATCCTTTATCACTTTTCAATATTGGCTCTCTTCTTACTTAGCTTCCTAGCCTTCTTCCCAATGAGCTTTGTCTCAATCATCCTTTTTCCATTCTGATCCTTATCTTCTCTCGTCATAGTCACTTCGCGATGCTAAGATTCTTTCTTCAGATCCAAGGGTAATACTCCTTCATCATATGGATTAAGTATTTCGGTCTTATGTGGTTCCTCTAATTCTATTATAGCTTCGACATCCAATTCCCTAGCATTCAATACCTTATATATATTCTCTTGTTCTTTCATCAAGTAGGTGATCCTTCTAGTCATAAATTCCATGAGTTATTGCTTCTTCTGTTCTAGGGCTTCCTTTTCTTATTTTCTCTGGATCTGGTCTTTTTCAATCCAGATCTTTCCTAACAAAGATGGAAATGGGGCATAGTCCTCAATAAATTTAATAACTTTGAATTCTTCCTCTGTCGAAGCTCCATGAGTACTCATAGCTATCTGGGTAATCCTACCACATAGGGTTACCATTTTTCCTTTAAACAACCCTATTTTTCCTAGTGAAGGAACCATTACATGCCTTCCTAGGGTTTCCCAAGTACTTTTTGTCATAATGTTCATCTGTGTTCCCTCATCCATAGCACAATCAATGTCGAAGTCTCCTATTCTTACTTTGATTTTCTCCTTTTCTTTGAAGATCTCTGACAAACTAGCATCTTCATGTTCATCCAGGGTTTCTTTCATTTTCAGCAACATAATCTCTTATTCTTTATGGGGTTCTTCTATAATATTAGTCTCTTGATCTCCTTAATAGTTTGCTTGCTCCATATCCATATTTTCAAGTCTAGCAATCATTCTAGGGAAATCTAGTACTTCATGGTCCATAGCCTTACAACAGAGGCAACTAGGGTTTCTCCCAGGGCATTCCTTAGCAAGATGTCCTAGTCTTCTGCAACTGTAACAAAGAGATAATCATAAATTTCTCTTCAATGATCCCCAACTTTTCTTGTACTGCTTGCTAGGGTCATAATGGCTAGCCTGCAAAAATTTATTTCTAGGATCCTGCATCCATTGGTTAGTCCAAAAATTCTTTCTATGCATGGGTATAACATATCTTTCATTATTCTTATCAGATCTATTCATATCAAACGTTCTTTCATCTAATAATGTGCTATTTTTCAAGATAGGAAAAAATCTATCAAGCATACCTAAATCCATACTTTAGAAACAAAAAATTTCACTTCTTTTACTTCTACAGGGCACAAAGCTTCCAGATATAATAACTTTTAACTATTCTTACCTTTATCGGAGCACAGAGCTTATAGATCTTACTTCTTTTCTTCAGTATCAACCTCTTTTCTTGAAGATCTGACTTATTTCCTTCAGATCTGTCCTTCCTTCTTCAGCACATAGCTTTTCAAATCAAATGGATCAATGTGCACTAGGGCATAGATCCACGCACAGAGCTTTCACAATTTCAGGACGAATATTTGCACATAGCTTCTTCTGCTCAGTTCCCAACAATCACAGTTTCAAGTCCTGGCAACGGAACCATTTGTTGGCATAGGGGCATACCCAGGGTTCAAAGCTACAACAATGCACCAACAAAACCCTAGCTACCGGACCTTTCGACATCACCTGTGAAGCAGATGAAGTCTCACCCGAGGTAGAGGTAGGGGTGGTTGCAAGACTCAGGTGTCTGCAACCTTAGCTGGGACACAGATCTGTGATTATAACACTTAGCAATCACCTAGCAT
>JZKD02S1884565.1:13788-51192 GCA_000966675.3 Picea glauca
TGCCTCATTATGTTTCCCTTGCGCGATGTGCCCTTCAAGATGCACTACGTTCTCCAAGGGTGCCACTCGCCTCTTTTTGTTTTTCTTGCACGACGTGCCCTTCAATATGCACTACGTGCTCCAAGGGCGCCACTCACCTCTTGAATGATTTGTTGGACATAAAAAATCCCTAGATTCAATACTCCATCAGGTGATCTTGTGGGAGACTAAGGGCCTTTAAGGAATAAGGCCCCTGTCTTATTGCACGCCCCTTAGAATCATCATGAGCTACTCTCGCAGTCTTCCCTCACGACATCGTGGGTCTTCTCAAACTAGGTAATCGTTAACCTGCAGTTTGAGCCATGACAAGAGTGCTAGTAGGTTGTCAGAGGGTTGTTGTCCACACCTCTCCCTCAATGTCTCTGGTTATCGTGCATGACCCCTCTACTCCACATGTGACTCTGGTCAGCAAGATATCGACAACCTGCATCATCAATGAATCCTATCAGAAATAAAATCCATAATCATAGCATCTAATCAGATGCACATAGGTCATATATGCAACAATCCAACCCCAATAGTCCACTCCTTGACTCGATCTAGAGTCCAAGGGTTTCATCGATGCCTCTTCATCCTTGAGGTCCAAATCCTACACACTCAGGAGAACTGAGTCAACAACACCTACCTAAGTCAATACAACAAAATAAAATATAATCACATCCATGATGCCACATAATCATAATCAACGGGAAATAGTATAATAATATGGATCACTTTCAAGAAAGTGTCCTCAAAGAATAAGTTTTCTCAGTGCGCACAAGAGTGGGATGTTACAGGAGGCTCCAACCCCCTAGTTTCTCAGGCTACAACCTGAGGGAAGCTCCAAATCCCCAATTCTTTGGATATAGACAAAATGAGGATACAACCCCCTATGATATTTAGCTACAAATGAAAGGTGGCTACAACCACCTGTCCTTTCCCCATCCAACTTCCCTGATGTAGAACTATAATAATAGAACCACTGACACACTATCACTGTGAGATATGTTGTTGTAAACATGTACCAAACAACCTACACCAAACAACCTATACCAATAACCTAAACCATGCATCAACCATGCATCCACTTGTACCTCAACCTGTTATGAACCTGTACCATAAATAAGTGCATCAACCATGCACCAACTTGTACCTCAACCTATACCATGAAAAAGTTCATAAACCATGCACCAAACTTGTACAAATAACATGTCACAATAGCTTGTCCAAACAACTTATCACAACACCCTATCTCATCAATATTATCAACCAAATCAGATCTACTCACCAATATCAATCACCAAGACAACTCTCAAAGATGTGAATCAACCAAGCATAACACAACAACTCATAATAATCACCAAAATCAATGTGTTCTTCTAATAATATACCAATACAAGTATGCTACATCATCCATACACCATGTGTCAACAATGCTACTAACAAGTGCCTCCAACAATGTACCAAGTATGTACCAATCATGTATCAACTACTCATAAACTATGACTCATCAATATGTACCAACATCATCAACTATACACATCATGTATGTGCCAACTCATCAACTACTTATCTCAACCATGTACCCAACATGCACCTCAACCAAAAGCCCTCAATTTCATCATCCAAATCTAATTTGTAACTTTGTAATAGACCTAGTGTATATGATTACATACCTGCAAACCTTCATTAACTTTAACAACAAGAGACTAGCATTTTCATCAAACTTTTCTTTAGTCTCACATGACTATCTTTGGATTAGTCAACAACCCTAACTTTAAATAATCATAACTATGTACCTGTAATGAATAAAGATCTAAAAATAGTACACAACATTCTTCAGTGTGTTTTCTGCAATTCCTCCAAGTGTGACTACTTGGAACCTCTCAGAAAATTAGTTATATAAAAAATGACATACCTTGTTGAATTATGTCTTATTCTGGAGAGCGACCTTGTAGAAAGTTGCTTTATTAAGTAAGAGTTTTTGAGTTCAAGTCTATTTTTATTTTTTTTAAGTTCATGCATCCATTTTAAAGTGAATTTCACTTGATTGATAAAAGTGAATCACTATAAGTAGCTTTCATATTCTTTTTTATTAATCTTTTTGCATGCAACTTTAATTTACAAAGTAACACTGTAAAATTGATTCCCACTTATTCTAGAAAAGTGAGTCACTTCATAAGTAATTTATTTAAAATTTATCTTATATTGAAAGTTAGATAAGGAGGAGCATCACCACATGGAACAAATTCTACTTTCTACGTGGCTCTTTGGTTATTGTTTATCCATTTTTTCAAAAGGGTATAACTTTCGCATTATAAGTCTATTTTTAGTTGCGTTTTTTTTAAACATCCTATTTTTTCGAGAATTTCCATTCAGATCATTATTTTCATCCTTTAAATCCATATTCTTTGCATATTTTCATATGTATTCTTCCATTAATTTTTTTCTTACCAATCCTAATTACTTCTCATGGAAATCCCATATGGAGGATGTACTAATAAGTAAAGGATTGTACCATATGACCTTGGGAAAATAACAAGAATCCACTGGCTATGAAAATAAAGTCAAATGGGATAGTAAGAGTGATGAAGCATGTGGATTGATCAAAATATCCATCTCTCATTATTTAAGGTTTCACCTTCTAGGAATCGATGCCCTAATGAATCTTTGGAAAAACTTCAATTTGTGTTTGGTAATCATAATATTATTCAATCCTACCACTTAGAAAATCAGTGAACCAATTTAATTCCCAACAATTTTATGTTTATTGAAGATTATTTATCTAAGTTCAAAACAATTAGAATTTCATATATAGACTACAAATTAGATATGAAAGAAGGCCGATGCATATATGTTATTCTTGATAAGCTTGGTAGTACATATTTTGTCTTTGTATATATTTGTTTTTCCACAAAAGAATCTCTAAGGAGTTGTTATAAAGATTTGTCTCTTGATTGTTTTCGTGATGCTCTGATTTGAGAGAAATATAATCTTGTGCAACTTCAATGGATCAACATTGTAGATGAATCCAAAAAATCCTAAGTGTCCTAGTAGAAAGATAAATCCAAGAATATCAAGAAGCAATATCCTTTCCACAACAACAATAAAAACAAGGGTCCCAAACCCTCTCCACTAGCTTCTTCTCCTAATGGTGACAAAGGAGAAAAATAGAAAAGTAAGAAGATTGACCAACATTGCAACTTTTGTGGAAAATATGGTCATGTGGAATCTAAAAGTTTAAAAAAAATGGAATCCTTAGACGAAACAATGAAGAAGCATAACATCAATATTGATTCTTCTTCTTCTCATGGACATGCATTTTCATCTTCTCGTTTCTCCTTTAGTACAATTTTTAATTCTTCTTATGAGTCCACTTTCTTCTCATTCTTTCTCTAGGTGCAATTATTTCTTAACTTTCATTGATGACTTCTCAAGACGTACTTGGTTTTACTTCTTAAAAATTAAGAGTGAAGTTTTTAACAATTCTTTGGCATATAATGCCCTTGTAGAAAAATATTTTGGACATCATATTCAAAGGATAATAATAGATAATGTCGGTGAATATGTGAGTAATAAATTTACTTGAGTTACTACACCACACAGGGAATTCAAATGCAACATATTGTTCCATATACACCACAAAAAATATTGTTTCTGAGAGGAAAAAAAAAACACACATTAAAAGAATTGGCTAATTATATGATCCAATATGAGGGATTAAGTCATCATTACTCAACATAAGTCATCAATTGTGTAAATTGCATAGTAAACCACACTCCCACAAAGGATTTAAAAAATCTAACACTAGAAGACACATGGAATAAAATTAAGCTACATGTAAACCACTTCCATGCATTTGGTAGTGTATCATGGGATCACATTCTTGATTAGAAAAGGAAATATTTACAGAGTAAAAGTGTGAAGTGTATTTTTGTTGGATATTAGGAAGATGTCAAAGTTTATATATTTATTCAATCTCATTCTAATGAAATCATTATTAGAAGATATCTGTTAAATTTGATGAGAATATATATTTCCTCGCTCCTAACTCAACGCTTGTGCCATCTTCAACCTGTGAGACTAATTTGTTGTTTGTGCCATATTTGACCTGCGAGCCATGTTTTGTCCCTATTCTAGTTTCTTTTTCTTCACATGATGACACTAAGGATGAAAAATTACCTTTTCTTGCTCACCTTCCTCCATATGGGTCCATTGAACATGAACCTTCACCAACACCATGCTTCCAATATGGGTCTATTCAAGATGAGAAGCAGTTGGTAATCTTGTGGTGATTCTTGAAATTAGTGTTGGACATATTCATAGTTCGAGTGAACCTCTTATATTAAGGCTCAAGTTTTAAAGACTCCTGTTACGAAACGATTTGCAAAAGATTAAGGTAATCCATATTGGGGCACAATAATGAATGAAGAGTATCACTCTTTAATGGAAAACAATACTTAGGATCTTGTACCTATTCTGAAAGGAATAAAAATTCTCAAATGTAAATATGTATATAGAACTAGCTATGCATTAGATGGAAGTGTTGAAAGACACAGAGTTTGGTTAGTTTCCAAAGGGTTCTCTTTAGTTGAAGACATTGAATATAATGGAACATTTTCTCCCATAGCCAAAATAAAATCTATCCACCTTGTCCTAGCCCTTGTTGGCTCACATAAATGGGAGGCCCATCAGAAGTATGTTAAATACACCTTCTTACATGGGGATTTGCAAGAATAAATCTACATGGAAAAACCTCCTGACTATGTCCAGGATGACTCCAACCTTATTTGTCTCCTTAGGAAATATATTTATGGTCTTAAGCAAGCTCCACGAGCTTCGTATGACAAAATGGATAACTTTCTCCTTGACATCAACTTTTCTAGATGGAATTCTAACATTAATGTATATAATAAGAAAGTAGGAATCCATATGATAATACTTTTTCTTTAAGTTGAATACCTTATCCTCATTAGTAGTTAACCTAAACTTTTAATCCATGTTAAATCCAACCTTCAAAATAAATTTGAAATGATAGACTTAGGCCATTTGCATTATGTCCATGGCCTCCAAGTTTTGCAAACCAATGAAGGAATTTTTCTTTCCCTATATAAGTATGCTTGTAACCTTCTTCTCCACTTTCAAATGGGTCATTCTAAACCAACCCCTTCTCCCTTCTAGTCTAGATTCAAACTTGTTTCCATATATACTACTTCTGAATTTGATGCCACTTTGTACCATCAATTAGTAGGCTGCATCTTATATTTGACTCATACCTATCTTGTATTTCTTTTGTTCTTGGTATTGTTTTTTGGTATGTGAAGAAAACCCATGAAATCCATTGGAAAGTAGCTAAATGGATACTTCTATATGTCGAGGGTATAAATCATTTTTGGATGCATTACAATTTAGTGGGGACTCCTTTGTTCATTGGTTTCACTGATTTAGATTGAGGTGACAACCATGATGATCGAAATTATATTGTAGGTTATTTTTTTATCCTTATATTTGGACTTGTCACTTGGTATTGTAAGAAACAATAGGCTATTTCTCTTTCCTTAGTAGAAGCATAATACTGAGCAAAGGTTAATGAAATTCAAGAAGCTTTATGTCTCCATTATATCCTTTTAGAGTTTGGATTCCAACAACAACATCTGACCACCCTCTAATGTGACAATCAAAGTTCCATCAAGCTTTCCAAGGATCTAGTTCAACATCAGTGTAGAAACAACATCAAGGAACACGTGCACTTCATCATAAATATCATTCATGATCGAGCTATTGAATTCCTCTTCTCCCATATAAAAGATAAATTTGCATGCATTTTTAAAAAATCTTTTACAGAAGAGATGTTTTCCAAAATTAAATCTATGTTAGGAGTTCAAGAAGTTGTCACTAAAGGGGGATAGGATATAATTCATCCTTCCTTATCCTATTGTTCCACCTTTGTAAATCCTTCAATCCTATCTGTCGTTGTAATTAAGGGGGGATGTTAGGATATTTAGACACTTAGGGGCTACTTAAGATCAGATGGTATAATATGACTTTATGTTGAAGTGTTTCTCTTAATTTGTTTCTTTAGCATGCATTAGTATGCTTTTGTAATCTGACGGTCAGGATATGTTTCCAGCATATATTTCTTCAACAACTCATATTCTCCTCAATATTAATGGCTACATTGATCCATGGCTTACTACCCCATCGCTCCATGATATATATAAAGAGCATGGAGGGTCATTTATCTATGATTTATTGTGACAAAATATCTTGTAATATTTTTTATTTTCTCATTAATAAATTACCTCAAGTGGCCACATAGGCTAGGTTTGGGTTCGATGTTCCCCCATAGGATTTTTACGACATAAAAAAATCATTGTATTGATATATGATCTTCTTCTGTGAGTGGTTATTGAATGTGTCCATTCTCTGTTGGAATTACCTATGTTGTCAAACAAAAAATGTAGACTCTAAATCCCAGTATTTGTTATGCACAAGTCAAAACAATAAACCCTTGTTTATGAAAAATTATGTGCATGGTGTCTGAAGAGGGTGCAGATTGGTCAAAGTACATAAAATGAACATGTTCTTATGAAATTTGGTTGAAATATAAATTAATGTGTAATATATAACATACCCAAATTTCAGACCTTAACTCTAAATTATGAAATCACACTAATCAAAATAATAGTCTCTTATTAGTGTAGAAATAAAATCTGGAACTCATTGTGCACTAGATTTGGAAAATTGTGTGGCCTTATTTATTTCTAACAGTTAATAATATTGTAGAAATGTGTGTCCTTGAAATCATGTCCAATTTTATACCTTTATTCCAAGAAATGAACATGTTTTGATAGAAATATGAGCCACTATTTCTATAGGAATTTGTTTGCATGTTGGTTTTAAGATTGGGGCACTGGGGTTTAAACCCTCATGAGTCATCTAGAAGCCCCAAAAGGTCAAATTAGTCAAAGTGGTTGCAAAGAATAAATTATTTCAGGTGGTATGTGGAACGTCACATAACTCCTCACGGTTAGATAGCTATGGCCATATGAAGTTGGAGAACCCTCATGAATAATCTAGAAGCCCCAAAAGGTCAAAGTAGTCAAAGTGGTTGCAAATAAAAAATTAGTTAAATAATAAAGTGAAGTGATGAGTGTACTATAATTCAAAGTGGATACTAAATAAATTATTTAAATAATAGATTTAATAGAGAAATTACTACGTGGACAAGTGGTTATAAGTGGGTTAGCCCTAAAATACGGAAAGTGGTTTAAGACGGTTAGAAGGTAACCCCTTGAGGAAGCTAGATAAAAGTATAAATAAGAGACAAGGGTCTCTAATTTTAATTACACTTGAGAATATTGAATATCTATAAGTGAACGAGGTAACCAAAGGATATCTAGGGATAATTTCAGAGGGAAGGTAAATTAAAGAAGGCTGAAATTCAAGTGAGGATAAATTATTCTGATGATGCTTTCTAAGGTATGTTATTTACAAGTCATCTCACCATTTTTGTAATAATTTTTTTTCTAGAATGATTCGGACTGTGAAATATCGAGGCCTTTGAGAAAGCATAGCTAGGTAGTTGTGATAACAATTTCATCTTGGGGGTCATTGTATTTTTGGAGTTACACTCCGTGGAAAATAGGGTTTGTGGCTAGTTCTGAAACTAGTCTAAAACACATGTTTTGAGTAACAACGTCATAACTTATTCATAACAGATCCAAATTTAGTAAGACTAAATTTATTGGTTATAGTATAGTCTGTATTATTATTTGTACTATTTTCATATCCATACAACAAATATTCCATGCGGGGCATGCTCTACAATCTCTCTCTCTCTAGAATAAGCCAGAATTCAACAAGGTATGCAATATTTTCTATAAATTCTTTTTCTCAGCGGTTCCAAGCAGTGAAACCTAGAGGAATTCCATAAACGACATTGAATAACATTGTGTACTATTTTAATATATTTATTCATTACATGTACATAGTTATGATTATTTCAATTTAGGATTGTTGACTAATCTAAAATTAGTCATGTAAGACTAAAGTAAAGTTTGATGAAAATGTTAGTCTCTTGATGTTAAAATTAAGGAAGGTTTGTAGGAATGTGATCATATACACTAGTTCTATTACAAAGTTACAAATCATATTTGGATGATGAAATTGATGAGGGCTTTCGGTTGAGGTACATGTTGGGTACATGGTTGAGACAAGAAGTTGATGAGCTGGCACATATATGAGGTGAATAGTTGATGATGTTGATACACATTGATGATTCATAGTTTATGTGTATTTGATGCATTATTGGTACATATTTGGTGCATGGTTGATGCACTCATTGATGGTATAGGTTGAGGTATAGGTTGGTGCATGGTTTATTCACTTGTTTATGGTACAAGTTGATTACAGGTTGTTTATTGTACATGTTGATTACATGTTGTTTGGTGCAGGTTGATTGGTACATGTTTACAAAAGTATATCTCATAGTGATAGTGTGATAGTGGTTCCATCATTCTACTTCTACGTCAAGGTGGTTGTACAAGGCAAGCACAGGTGGTTGTAACCACCTTCCGGTCGTAGCCAGATTACATAGGGGGTTGTAGCCTCCTTCCGATTGTAGCTAGAGAATTGGGGATCTAGAGATTTCCCTAGGTTGTATCCTAGAAACTAGAGGGTTGGAGCCTGCTTCTAGTTGCATCTAGAAAAAAAAGGAATTTGGTGCTTCTAATGAATTTAATTCTTAAATACATATAAGAAAAAGCATCATGTGGTTTTATCCCACTTTGGGTTTCCACGTAAAAACACTGGTGTACTATGTATGTATATGATTTATCATTTGTTCATTGTTTATTTACTCTGCAACTATTAGATGATAATTCTACATTGATATAACACTTGCATTTTATGGTTAAAAATGATCAAATTTCTCTATTATTGATTCACCCCCCCTCTCAGTAATCCAACAATTGGTATCAGAGTAGGTTCCTTTAGGAAACAATTTAACCACTGGAAGGAGATCATGGATTATTCTAAGAATGGAGTACCATTGTTTAATGGTCAAAATGGTTTAAAGTATGAGCTATGGAGTGGAAGGATGGAAGTATTTTCATAGGCACAGGGGTATTATATTTGACTATCAATCATTATAGGATATGATATTTTGAAAAGTGAAAAGACTACAACCAAGAAGGAATTGAAGAAGAATAACAAAATTGCAATGGATTTCATCTGCGAAGCATTACCTAATTTGGTAAGAGAAAACATTGGTAAATGTTCATCAGCCAAAGAACTTCTGGATACATTACATGATATATATTCTTTGTTAGAGAAACAGGACCACGGAGAAACAAAATAAAACAAATGCGGAAACAAAACAAAAAAGTTACACAATACAATAGAGACACAGATTTACATGGTTCACCCAGTGTGGGCTACGTCCACCAGAGAAATTGCCAATTCCTTCCTTTATTATTATCCAACAAATGAAGGGATACAACCTACAGAAAAACCCACTATAACTTCCTCTTCTTTATCTCACAGTCTCATCTGTCATAATACAATACTCACCATAATGCATAGCCACAATACATTTCCCTCATAACAGAAGGTTTCCTTCTAGGGAAAAAAAACCTAACATAATTTCTACCATTATATCTGCAACCTTATAATGAACGGTCCAGATTTACATTTAAATTATAATATACATTTACAAGGCAATTTTTCATTCGGGGGCTTCACCCTCGAACACCCCAGCCGAGGGGATAGTCCCCCCAGATCTCGCAGAGGGGGTACCCCCCCTTTTCACTCCCCTGCGTGAAGAGTGTACATACTTTTGGGGTGTAAAGTCTTCATGGGGTATAAACACGACTGAAAGAAAGGACCTTTGAAACATGAATATAGTTAGGCTCCACAACCAACATTCTTCACCCATCAAAGATTCAAAAAATGCCAAAGAAGATGTAGGTACATATCAAGAAGAAATATGTTCAGCATGTCAAATCAATTCAGAAGATGAAGAGTACATAATCAACATAGGTATGTTTTTTTTCTTTAATTGTGAAAAATGCGAACATCTTGAAATATAATTCCATGAAGGAAATGAGACAGAAAAACTAATTGAAAAATAAGACAACTATGAAGAAGAATTGATCAATGATTTAGATGAAATAAGAAAAGAAAGAGAATAAAACAAGTCACTCAAGAAATAATTGATGAAACAAAAATAAAGTTCTCACATTTTTTAAGAATCCCAACAGGTCATAAATCACTTAAAAACTCGGCTAGAAGAATCCAAAAATATCAAAGAAAATATTAAAGATGAAAAGAAGTATTTGGAATTCAACATAGCAGCACAAAAGGAAGAAGCAAAAATGAAAAAAAAGATATTGACAAATCATCTTAAGGAAATAAATAATGATATACACCATCATGAGGTAGTGTTTGGTCAAGAAGAGAAAGGACTTGAAGAAGAAATAATCGCATGAAAAATCCATCTTTAAGAAGCGAAAAAAATATAATAAGTCATGAAGTCTCAGATAATGAAGAAAGAAGAAGAGGTTGAGAAGCTTGAAGAAGAAGTTGTCACATTGAGAAGTAAAATCATCAAGCTCAACAAGAATGTTGAAGAGAAAAAGACATCCAGATTAGTTATAGAGAATGAAGAGAAGCACTCTAGGTTGCTAGAAAAGAAGAATGAAGAAAACATAACGAATTATGCAAAAGTACTCAAATGAAGGAATCATTTTCAACCAGAATCTAAGAAAACTATTAAAGATACATGTTCAAGAAGACCATCCATGTTCAAGCCACAAAGAAGCTTCAATCATTATCATGATCAATCAAGGTAGAAATTCAGAAAGACTACACCAAGAAGAAGATCATTCATTCCCAGGTATGCAAATTTCTTATATCGTCATTGCTTTTATTGTACTAATTTTGGACATAAGGTTGCAAATTGCAGGGATTATAAAAATGTTCAAGAAATAAATGCCTATGGGGCCCCACATAACATTGACGGTTACAAATTTCATAACTATGGACACATAGCTAGTGATTGTAGATGCATGATCGATACTTCCACGAAAGAGAACATCGATATCAAATACAAGAAAGTATGGATAATAAAACAAGAAGAATAGGTGAACAAAGACCAGGTCCCAAAGATCGCAAGATTGGTAATAAAACGAGATGAATAAAATTCTACAGATAAAAAGAAAAATGGCATGTACAAAAATGTTTGTAAAATAACTGAAACAAAAGAAGGATAGGTAAATAAGGAACATGTTCAAGAGATTGTACTTTCAAGAATTTTAGTGAAATATGAATCCACGGACAAACAAAAAGAAGTCAGATCTGAGAGATATTATGAATCTACCAATGAATATGATGATGAATACACATCATAGTAAGAATTGTTCTGATCCATCCGGATTAGAGACTTTCAAGTAACATGAATATTATACAGGGGGAGTCTATGCAATAGTTGTGATATACCAAAGAACCATCCTTTGAGCAGCTTGTAGAGTTTAAGTAGATATATCTAGAGCAATCAGTTAACAAAAGTACAGTTTGATAGTTCCAGTAGTGAAGACTTCATGATAGTATAGTAATAAATGGGTCAACATTATGGACAGTTGTGGAGTAGAATCTTGGACACTATGGACATAGATGGATTTGTAAGAAAACTTAGTAGGTTTGGATAGATATATGATAGTGAACGAGAGCATAGATTCATAGATTGGTTCAGAGAGTGGTTCAAAGACAAAGGAAGATTATGGATGTTAATTACACAGGAAATGGCTCGAACAATTCTAATGGATTCCAAATTGACAGATATTTTTTGGACACATGCAGTGCATACAATATTTCACATTCAAAAAAGTGTAATGCTCATAAACAATAATAACAAAAATCCCTATGAGTTATCAAAAGGAATACCAGCAAATGTGAAGCACTTCATAATATTGGGAAGAAAATGCTACATCAGAAGAGAATATGGATGAATGGGAAAGTTTGACTCTTGTGTGGACAAAGGAGTACTCAAGTACAAGGAAAACATACAAGTGTTACAATTTGATATTGAACAAAGTTGTGGAAAGCATCAATGTAACAATTGATGAAACATGTGGACAAGAATCAAAGAAAGAAGTGTGATATCCCCAAAAATTAAGTATTTTTGAAATTTAAATTTGTTGGAAATTTAATTCCTTTTTTAGTAAATTCAAATTTGAATTTTTTTTCCATTTATGGAAATTTCGAATTTCGAATTTGATATTTGTAATTAATTATTATGACTATTGGGTAGAGTTCAGATTGGCACTCAACTAACTATTTGACTATGACACTTCTATAAAAACAAAATATTTATATTAAGTGCAGGAGGACAAATGGAACAGGCTGTTAAAATTAGCTGACCATGACTCCATGAGTGGGGAACAAATTGGAACTACCTCTAGGATGATTATTACAAGTGGAAAATCAGAGATTTGGCCATTCATAGCCCCTGAAAATCAGGGGTTTAAAAAGTGGCGAAAATCTCCCCCCCAAGGGAGGGAAAAAGACTTGGACAAAATTCATATATAGCATATGCGAGGAGGTAGGACGCTGCCAAGTATGATGGGGAAAAATATTTTTGAGTTCTCTTGTTGTTACGAACATTAAAAATTGAGTGTGAGGCAAGGGGAGTCTGCTGAAACATAATTTCCTTGCTGTTATGAGCATTGTTGAGTAAGTGTGAGGCAAGAGGATAACTGCTGGAATGGAAGGACATTGTTGAGGAGGAGTTTCCAAGTTCTCCCTCATGGATTCATGATCAGGCTAGGGGGTGAATTGGGCAAGTAGTTTTGGCTGCCCTATTCTACGGTTGGGAGGAACGTGGTTGTTCCCTTTGTCTTCTCACGATCTGGTTTAGATATTTTTCCCTACTGCTTCTCTGTCTAAATGATTTTATATCCGATGCAATGTATTTGTTAAATCAGAAATGAAATGATTTCCTTTCTCTATTCGAATGATTTGATATCTGATGTCATGTATCTACTAAATCCGAACTGAAATAATTTCCATTCTCTGGTGAATGATTCAATCACGGATGTAATGCATCTACTAATTATGATAGATAATAATGTGTAGAAAAAAATTAGTTCGAATGCAGGAAGCCTAAAGACTGATAAAGAACATAGAGTAAATCTAATCTCGAGTGACCCCTTTCTGAACGAACGATAGAATTGTCCTTTTAGTTGTTATGATAGTTGAAAGGATTATGCATGGTTAAATTCTAGAAGAAATCTCCTCTAAATTAGATTCATTGCTATTTTCTTTCATTAATTATTTTCTGAGTAAAATCAGTGCTGAGATTTTCATATTGGGAGTAGAGGTTATGTTGTAATTTCATTAATCTAATTGTATGAATAATGCCAGGAACATCATTCTGAGTTTTGTAAACTATGCTACATTTTTCTTTTCCATCAAACAAACTGTGTAGAGACAGATCTGTAGCTGAGGTAGGAGGACCGACTCGTATACCGGTTTTCCCTTATAGTTCATTAACCTAACCCGTATAAAGGTATTTTGAACAAGAGAATACAGAAACATAAAATTATACTATATAAATTGCAATGACAGATCTATCATATGAACTACTTTAATAGTAAAGGAACCCAGATGCACCCTTTCTTATTACGGAAATTTTTCTTTACCCAAGGCAGTACCAATTCGGCTATTCATATTTAGTCTTTCTTGTTTTAATAATGATGCATAAACAAAAGGAATTAAGAAGTGTCGAATCGTGAAATGCGAAAGGACTGTGGGCCCAACATTTCAGGATTTCAGGGATTTTGAACACCTGATGCTTAAAAAAAATGAAACAAGAAGTGTCGAATCGTGAAATGCGAAAGGACTGTGGGCCCAACATTTCAGGATTTCAAGGTTTGGGATTTCGGGGATTTCGAACACCTAATGGTTAAACAAAATGAAACAAGAAGTGTCGAATCACGAAATGTGAAATGACTATGGGCCTATCATTTCAGGATATTAGGGTTCAAGATTTCAGGGATTTCGAGCACCTAATGCTTAAACAAAATGAAGCAAGAAGTGTTGAATCATGAAACGTGAAAGGACTGTGGGCCCTGCATTTCAGGATTTCAGGGTTTGGGATTTCGGGGATTTCGAACACCTAATGCTTAAAAAAATGAAATAAGAAGTGTCGAGTCGTAAAATGTGAAAGGACTATGGGCCCAACATTTCAGGATTTCGAGGTTCAGTATTTCAGGGATTTTGAACACCTAATGCTTAAAAAAAATGAAACAAGAAGTGTTGAATCATGAAATGCGAAAGGACTGTGGGCCCAACATTTTGGGATTTCGGGGATTTATAACACCTAATTCTTAAACAAAATGAAACAAGAAGTGTCAAATCGTGAAATGTGAAAGGACTGTGGGCCAGCATTTTGGGATTTCAGGGTTCAAGATTTTGGGGTTCTTGAACACCTGATGCATGAACAAAATGCAAACAAGAAGTGTCGAGTTGCGAAATGAGAAAAGGGTTGTGGGCCCAACATTTCAATATTTCAAAGTTCAGGATTTAGGGATTTTGGGGTTTCGGGGTTTAGTAAAGCAAAGGAACTCAGTGCGTATGTAACAAGCAAGTCCCGAATGCCGAAATGTCAACTTTATATTTTATCTTCTTTTAAAATATGTTCAATATTTTTTTGAATGATTCGTGTATCTGATCTTATGCGTCTAAATTGTGCTAAGTTGAAATATTTTCCATAGATGACATATGTTCGTTGTAATACGTTTATGTTCAAAGACTAAATTCTGGGAATGGTTCCTCCTGAAACAGAACGCTAGACAAAACTATCTACTTATGAATTTGAAAGAACAGATCCAGCTACAGAAGCATATTTAACCCTGAAATCAAAATTCTAGGTAGAATTGTCTATGTATAGATGAGATTGAAAGGTACTGATCTATTTACAGGCATATGTTTACTTTTGTAATTGAAGTTCTAGCATATCTTTCTTTGAATTGGAAGAAGCCTGTACATATAGTACTTCAGGGTTTCGAGGTTCGGGGTTTTGGGGTTTCATGATTTGAGATTTCATGACTCTGACGACGATGATTCTATGCTCTTCGAACTTTTAAACCCAAAATGTCTAAAAGGGGCTTAACGGGTCTTGGCCTTTTCGCATCAGATCAATGGTCTCAATTCTTTCATGATTTCGCGAATCGGAAGTTCGTGATGCAACGACTCTGAAATAATGAATTTTGAGCGTGAGATCAATGGCTCCTATTGCTTCTCATCCAATGGTTTCCACCCTTCCTGAGCTTATGAATTCTAAAAGACACTCTGTCTTACCTCCTCATGGATTTACGAGATCCAATGGTCCACGGGATTTTGGTACTTCCCTACGAAGGAATTTCACCATTCGATCATTCTTCCCAAGGATCTCTGGCCAAAATGACTTGGCGTTCTTACACCTGAACTTGACCTTTGCAAGATGATTTTGATCTCTACCTCCCTTTGAATAATTCAAAGGTGCTATCCCTTATGAGCTTTATCTCTTTGAAGATCAAAGGTTCCTTTGACCTGAGTTTAGACATTGTCTTTTAAGTGAAGTAATAGAATTATGAAAAGATTTTACTCACATAACCTTTTTGGTTCAAAGTAATCTAGACTGGTGTAATAATGACATTATGGATAGAAAAGAATCTTACCTTCTCTTAATTTCTAAGCTTAAATGAAATTGAATTATGTCATAGATTTTTTTTTTTTTTTATGGTGAATTTGAGGTTCATTACAAGAAGAAAATGAATTAGTGGAACAACTTTATGAAGAAGAAGCAAAAGATGAAGAAGAAATAGAAGAGGAAGATGAAGAAGATCATAAATAAGTAGAACATCAAGTTCAACAAGTGCCTCCCAAGACACCTAGAAAATGAGTACAGAAGAATCATCCTTCAGATCAGATTATCTAAAACAAGGATGCAGGAGTTGAGACTAGAAGAAGAATCCATTCACCAGAACAAACACACATAGTACTCTTATCTACGATTGAACCAAACAGTTTTGAAGAGGCCAACAAGGATGAATTCTGGAATAAGGCCATGGATGAAGAATTCGATAAAATAGAGAATAATGACACTTGGGAATTGGTTCCAAGACAAAAGAATAAGAATGTGAATGGCACAAAGTGGGTTTTCAGAAATAAAATGAATGAAGATGGACAAGTTACAAGGAACAAACATGATTGGTATGTAAAGGATATGCATAGGTTGAAGGAATCGACTTTGAGGAGACATTTTCCTCAGTTGTTAGAATGGAACAAATTCGATTGATTTTAGCTTATGCATTCTCTAATAATATTAAAGTGTATCAGGTGGATGTGAAATCATGTTTCTAAATGGGGAGCTTGATGAAGAAGTCTACATCAAACAACCAGAAGGATTTCAATTGTCAGAGAATGCAGATTATGTGTGTAAATTGAATAAGGCCTTATGTGGTCTAAAATCATCTTCTAGATCATGGTACTCTAGACCAGATAAATATATAAACTTGGCAGGTTTTAGAAAAGGAAGTGCACACAACAACCTCTACATCAAGGTTACTCAAGATAGTATTTTATTAATTGAAGTTTATTTTGATGATATTATTTTTAGAATTAATGATGACAGGTTAAGACAACAATTTGCAAAGGATATGCAGAATGAATTTGAAATGTCATTACTCAGAGAACTATCCTTATTTTTGGGCCTTCATATATGTCAAAGAATCCAAGGAATTTTTATTTCTCAAACTAAGTATATCATAGAAATGCTAAAGAAGTTAGGAATGGAAGATTGCAAACCAGTTACCACTCCTATGCAAACCAGTTGTAAGTTGAGAAAAGATGATGATTCAAAGTCTATAGAACAGAGGCAGTATAGGTCAATGATTAGTAGCTTACTATATGTGAAAACATCCAGACCAGATGTAATGCAGGAAGTTGGACATGTGGCATGATTTCAAGAAGCACCAAAGGAGTCACATGTCTTAGTAGTGAAAAGGATTTTCAGATATCTCAAAGGTAAAAAAGAGTTTGGATTATGGTATCCAAAAGGAAATGATCTATCACTTATTTCCTACACAAATGCATATTGGGCAAGTTTCATTGATGACCGACGAAGCACCAGTGGAGCAGTGTTCTACTTGGGTGATTTTTTAGTATCTTGGTTCGAAAAGAAAAAATCATCAATATATTTATCTACAATTGAAGCAGAGTATATTGCAACAACAGGATGTTTTACTCAGGTTCTATGGATGAAACAAACTTTGACAGATATACAGGCTGAGTATAATGAGCCCATTCCAATCTATTGTGATAATACAAGCACCATCAGTATCTAAAAGAGCCCGGTGATGCACTCCAAGACAAAGAACATTCCAATAAAGTATCACTCTCTACGGGAACATGTTGAAGAGAAGAAAATGAGAGTTGAATATGTGGGAACAAAATAAAAGGTGGAAAACATCTTTACAAAACCTCTTCTGTAACATCCCACTCATGTGCGCATTAGCAAACTTATTCTTTGAGGACACTTGCTTGCAAGTGATCCAGATTATTATACTATTAGCTATTTGATTATGATTATATGGCGTTATGTGACATGTTATGTTGTTGTATTGACACATATAGGTGTTATTAACTCATATTACCTAAGTGTGCAGGATTTTGGACCTCGAGGATGCAGAGGCATCGATGAAACCCTTGGACTTCAGATTGAGTCAGGGAGTGGAATATTGGGGTTTGAATGTTGTATATATGACATATGTGCATTTGATTAGATGTTATGATTATGGATTTTATTCTGACATGATTCGTTGATGATGCAGGTTGATGATAGCTTGCCGACTAGAATCACATGTGGAGTAGAGGGGTCTTGCACGACTACCAGAGACGTTGAGGGAGAGGTGTGGACAACAACCCTTCCACAGCCTACTAGCACTCCTGCAGTGGCTTGAACTATAGGTTAATGATTACCTAGTTTGAGAAGACCCATGATGTCATGAGGGAAGATTGCGAAAGTCGCTCACGATGATTCTAAGGGGCACACAATAAGAAAGGGGCCTTATTCCTTAGAGGCCCTTAGTCTCCGACAAGATCACCTGATAGAGTATTGACTCCAGGGGTTTTTGATGTCTACCAAATCAGTCAAGAGGCAAGTGGTAGACTTGGAGCACGTAGTGCATCCTAAAGGGCACGTCGCGCAAGAAAATTGGAAAGAGGTGAGGGGCACCCTTGGAGCACGTAGTGCATCCTGAAGGGTATGTCGCACAAGGGAAACATAATGAGGTGAGTGGAACCCTTGGAGCACCTAGTGCATCCTAAAGGGCACATCACATTGTTAAATAAATGAATAAACCTATATGGCCTTAGAACGAATAATGTGATGAGAAATATTTAAAAAACTTTCCCTATTAAAATATCACCCAGCCTAGGAAAATAAAATATAGGTCTAAGTGATACTTGTGATGAAAGAAATATATATTTATATAATAATAATAATAATAATCATTAATCATGTGATGAGAAGGGCATGAGAAATTCAATTAATTTATAAAAATCTTTTGGGGGATAAAATTTAAAAATAAAATAAAAAGGGGAAATAATTGTTTTGTTACATATGTTAATTAAAAATTTATTAATTGAAAAGAAAAAGGGGAAAACGGGTTATTTTCTACACTTGCCAATTTGAGTTTTAAATGAAAACGGAAAGAGGGAAACTTAAAATAATTAGGAAACTGAGGAAAAAGGGGGAAACATAAAGAGAAAGGGAAACATAAGGAAAAATCAGAATGACTAACTTAGTAAGGTATCTTTTATTTAAGAAATTTCTAAATTGAACTCAACTAGTAAATTATGAAGGGGGTAAGTCATTAAAATGTCCAAGGGAATATGGGGACACCTAGGAGCGATTCTAGGAATTCTTTTAGGTGGGTGAGGGAAAAAGAAGTAATTAAATAATTAATGAAATTACTTTTTGGTGCAACAAAGGGGATGGGTGACATGTACGGGGAGGATTTTTCTGAATTAAATTTTTGAACAAGAAATTAAATGGTAAATTGGGAAAAATATGACTTGGAAACTCTACATAAAGGAGTGAGGATGAGGATGATGGATCTTTGTTGTTATGAGTAACGTTACGCTGCATACTTTTAGACTTGACTAACTTATCTTGTGGGAGTTGGGATACCTAGCTTTGTGAGGAATGGTAGCTTGGTGAGGAGTGGTAGCTCATCCTTGTGAGGTGAGCTAGGAGCTATCTATTCTCTAGTTCAGTGTGTGTGGCCCCTTTGCAAATCAGGGGGCTAAGGGGGAATAATATTACCCCTAGCGTTAGCTGGGAGGTATCGGTGAAGTCTCATCGGTTGGAAAGCGGGATCTGCATGGAGCGTGCAAGACCACGACTCATAACGGACAACTTGGGCTACGGTACAATTAATTTTATTCTTCATAGTAGAAATTATTATTATACCTTACGCTTTCAATTATTTACTTTTAACTATGTAAGAAGGTGTTGACTTATCATTTTAATTGAGAACTTAATTTTCCCATAGCCTTAAGCTTGTTGCTTGACTTGATTCCCTTGGCGCTCGATCCTTGATGTTGTCAGTATACTGATGGTTTTAATTGATATTTATGGAGAGTTTATTCTTGGTATTCATCCTCATCCCTATTTTTTCATTCCACACCTAAGCAGTCGGCTAGGAGTCAAATTGGCGATCGTCACTTCGGTGCTCAATGACCTATAGATTCTAATGGCCTTCTTTTTTATGCATGGATGATGAGAGAAGGATGCTTTTTCCTAGTCATCTACCCGTTTTGATTGTTCTTGGTTGATTGATGTTCATTGCACCTTACTGTGTTGAGAATTTCCACCGTTGTTATCATTCCTATTCCCTAATTTGTAACTCTATGTTTTACCTATGTCTTGATGGATGAATTACTTATCTTTGACTCTGAAGTTTTATTCCTTTCAAACTGGCGAACTTTAGCTCTGCAATTAATACCTTGATTGAATTTTTTCCTCTGAAATTTCATTGTGTTTTAAGGAGATTTTTACCTTGCGTTCTTCCTTCGCAATTCGTTATTCTGATGGCGAAATTTCCTTTCATTTTCTACGCTTTCAACCACAATTTTCTTCCTTCTGCATTTTGTGTAATGATGTTCCTAGTGAGTAGCGATACTAACTTTGCAACTTGACAGTTATGAATGTCTGAGTTTTTCTTTTACTCTAACCTTTCTAGCATTTACATGTATTCTATTTTCTTGACTGTGCTCTTTATTGAAAAGCCATCAATTACAGCTAAAAATGACAAATTCCCTTACGATAACAACTATTGTCAGTTTAAAACAACAAAAATTTTACTTGGTCACAGTGGATAGCATATTTTAGACTCAACTTTGAATTACATAGAAGGACAATGGGCTACTCAATGTTTGATAAAGAGATATATAGGTCTATCTACATTTTGTGTAATGATGTTCCCAGTGAGTAACGATACTAACTCTACAACTTGACAATTATGAATGTCTAAGTTTTTCTTTTACTCTAACCTTTCTAGTGTTTGCATGTATGCTATTTGCTTGACTGTGATCTTTATTGTAAAGATATAAATTATAGTTAAACATGGTGAATTCCCTTACGATAGAAACTATTGACAGTTTAAAACAACAAAATTTTTACTTGGTCACTGTGGATAGAAGATTTTAGACTCAACTGTAAATTACATAGAAGGACAACGAGCTACTCAATGTTTGATAAATATGTTTATAGGGTTGTCTGTGTTTTGTGTTTGAAATCCTAGCAGAGTGAAAAAGAAGGGAGATACATAATTATGATTGCGTTTTAGTTTGACGTCCCAACCGAGATGATAATGATTGTTGTGTTGATTTCTTAGTTGATAATTCTCATCCTGGAATTTCCACTTGTATCTGTGTGCCTTTGTTTTGTTGGGGTCATATATTCTAGTGGACATCCGCCTGTGATGGCGTGTTGGTTAATCAACCCTTCCCAAGTCTTTGGGCATAGATACATCCGTGAGAAGTTCATTGACGACTCCATTGTTCTCACATACGTTAGTTATGGTTTATTTTTTTTGCAATGCATTTATATATGTGAGAACCCTATGAAAATTTTCTGACAGTTTATCCCTTGGCCACTCGAAAGTCTTCTCCTTCTATTCACCTTGCATGTACATGTACAAGGATGGTGTTTAACACACAACAAATTTATTATAGCATTAAAATTATTGTTCTAAAAACCCAACACTTTATTTGGCGTTTTAATTAGCGGATTAATGCATTGGCTCAACGATTCCTGCAGAGATGTTTTTGAGTATGATTATTATTATGTGCCAGATATTTACTAAAGTTAGGTACAGTGTGTCCGTGACAGTACTGTCATATTTAATAGGAATTAAATGATAGTGATTTCCTTACCTTCCACAACACTATATCTTTTAATGTTCAACAATTTCACTACTCCAACATTCTTGTATTTTGGTTGCATGTGTGTGATTGTAGTTAGAAATTTGGATTATTAGACAAATTGATTTACTCAATAGATTTAATTGTTAATAGATAGTTGGTTAAAATTTAATACCGTTCATGATGCTGAAAGTGTCTTGGATTTTAAAGTTGGGTAAAATGCAATAATTATAGCACTATACAGTACTATGGTTAATATGGTTATATATTGGTAATTGCTAAATTTGATTGTATTTAATTCGTAATGTAGACTTGTATTTAGTTTGCTATTTAGGCTTGCATTTAATTTGCAGTTTAGACTTGTATTTAATTGGTATTATAGACTGGTATCTAAATCCAACTTGTATATAATTTATAATTTAGACTTGTATTTAACTCATAATCTAGACTTGTATCTATTCTAGACGTGTATCTAAGTTGTAAATTAGACTTGTATTTAATGTTAAATTAGATTTGTAATTTATTGACTAATTTGTAATTTAGACTTGATTAAGGGTGGGGTTGTTGATGAAGTAATGTATTAGCTTGCACTTTTCTTCGAACGACATCATATTATGTCTTGTTGATCTGTTTCTTGGGGCATGGGTGTAGTCCTCTTGTTAGTCACTCGGATCCTAGCGAGTGGGACTCATCTAGAGTCCCTGGTCCAGATAGGGTATGTAGCGCCTAGGTTATAGTCGTGCCTATTTCTTGGGGATGACATGATTTATGATGAGGAGATCATGGCATGCCCTATTGGATAGAGGCAAAGGATAACTTGGCCAAATTCTTTGCTTCCCATGGTGGGTGTTGTTTATCATTGTAATTTTGTTGTTGTGACTTGGGTTGCAACACCTTCATGCGTTGATTTGCATGCATAGAGGTTCTAGTTACTAGTCGTCGATACCGTTGTGTCAGGATGGTGGATGTGGTCCCTTAGCTTGTAGGATTTTTCATGTTGTGTCAGGTGGGTAGTTGTTTCTATCTTTTTATTACACATGTCTCGCCCAGTTGCTCATTGTGCTAGTGCATTGAGTTGTTGTTGTTTGTTTCCTAATATGTGAGTGTTTTTTTATCATCAGGTGGTGTGGTTCAACTGTTGTCTTCATTGCCTTATTTTCAAAAAAATAATTTCTTCACTTGTAGTCGCAAAGAAGGGGTAATAACATAGGGTATCAGAGTGGGTTCAACCCACGACTTGGGAACACTACGGCTTTCATTGATATGATATCTGATTATAATGTTGCTAATTAAATTGACTTGTATTTGTGCAGGTAATAATGGTTAGAGGACGTTGCAGAGGTAGATGAATACGTGCTAGGGGAGGAGGTGTGACACCTCCAACAACATCCATGCCTAAGGGGTCTGACCCCCAAGGAGACGAATAAGTTGTCAGGAAGGAGAAAATAGTGGTGGGTGATGTGGTTGGGCTTATGAGGTCTTTTTCACCATATGTTTGAGGCACTGATTAGTCGTTTGGACATAGATGAGGCCAGGGCGTCGACACCCCCTAAGGGTCTACCGCGCGCTCTAGTTGGTATTGGTAACATTCACCGTGAATTCGAGAAGGTCAAATGTTTTGAGTTCTTTGGTGCCCCGGATGGCATAGCCGCCAAGGCATGGTTGGAGAAACTGGCGATGTTGTTTTTACTTCACGACTATACCTCCAAAATGAAGGTCTACCTGGAGGTCTTTCAACTGAAGGGGAGCACTTTTCTATGGTGGAAGACACTCTAGATACAATTGAACATGACCGTCGAAGACGTATCATGGGAATTGTTCTAGGAACAGTTTCGAGAGAGGTACCTATCAGAGGAATTCATTGAGAATTAGCTCAATGAGTTCAACACCTTATGACAGGGAAACTGTATGGTGCCTGAGTACAAGGCCCATTTTATGGAGTTGCTTCGGTATGCTCTGCATCTTAATACTGAGAAAATTAAGGTCAACAGGTTTGTGTTCAACCTTAGTGGAAACATGTGTGCAAAGGTTAGGATTATGATGCCTCAGAATTTGCATGATGTCATCCAGAAGGCCCTCATAGTAGAGGAGGATCTTATCAGTGGGGGTCAGAGTAGGACTCCAGTGAGACTAGTAAGGTAGGTGTAATCTGGTGCGCAGAAGCACCAAACACCAACCAGACATATGCCAGGATATTGTGACTTCCATAGGGGATCCACTTTTAATACACCTCGGTGACTACCACCTCAGCAACGAACTCCTTACCGAAGACCACCACATCAGCGACAGTGTTGAACGCAAGAACGACAATTTAGGCCTATTTAGTAAAACAGACCAAGATTCCAAGATGATGGGTCGTCAGCTTCTACTTCAGGTACCAAGAGTACTGGAGTGAAGAAGAGCTATTGGAAATGTAGGGAGCCACACTACCAACACGACTTCCCAATGGAGAAGACTAGAGCATCTAGATTAGTTGGACCCACTATTGTGGGAGATTTGGGCAAGGCCCATCAGATTCATGCAATGGTGAATAACTGCTAGGCAGAGCACCAGTCGACTGTGCTCAAGCCATCAGGTACCATCGTTGACTAGACCCTTAGTATTTTGATAGATCTCAGTGCTATTGAGAGTTTCATTTCTGGTGCAGCACTAAAAAGGATTAAGGTAAAGGAAGTAAAAAAGGATGTGTTTAGCTTTGTAGAGATGGCTTCGAGAGCCAAACAAAAGGTTGGAGGAAAGGTTACAGGCTATACCCCTAACCTAGGAGAGTTTGTCACCAGGGCCAACCTATACATCACTATATTAGGATCTTATGATGTCTTGATTGGTATGGATTGGTTGGAATTGCATGAGGTGATACTCAACTGTAAGATGAAACGGTTGAGCTTGGTCGATGATGAGGGATAGAGACACCTGATTGTAGGACAAAACTAGGGAGTTTCCTGGAGGTTCATCTCTTCCTTGCAACTACATAAGAGCATGCACAAAGGATGTAACATTTATGCGATCCTTGTGTTAAACGAGAAGGGAGTAACGGAAGGTCTAGAACACCTTCCTCTAGTGAGAGAGTTTGCAGACGTCTTCCCAGAGGAGTTAACTGGGATGCTGCTGGAGAGTGAATTGGAGTTTACCATAGACCCAAAATAGGGAACTGAACCAATAGTGAGAACGCCTTATCGTATGTTAACCCCATAGTTACAGGAGTTGAGAATGCAACTGAAGGATTTGTTGGACCTAGGACTTATATGTCCAAGTGTGTCACCATGGGGTGCGCCTATTATTTTCATACAAAAGAAGGACGGGTCATGGAGAATATCAATTGAATACCATTAATTGAACAAGGAAACGATCAAGAATCAGTATATGTTGTCGAGGATTGATGATCTGTTCAATCAAATGAAGGGTGTGACATTGTTTTCAAAGATCGATTTACGATCAAGGTATCACCAATTACAGATCAAGGACGATGATGTCCCTAAAAATTCCTTTAAGATGAGGTTTGGACATTACAAGTTTATTGTTTTACCGTTTGGACTAACAAATTCCCCAGGGGTATTTATGAGTTTGATGAACGAGGTGTTCCGTGAGTACTTGGACAAGTTCATCCAAGTATTCATTGAAAACATTTTGACTTACACTTGGATGATGGAGGAGCATGATGAGCACTTGCACTTGGTACTATAGTGTCTGCGAGAGAATAAATTGTATGGGAAGTTATCCAAATGCTCGTTTTATCAATCGAGGATTCACTACTTAGGGCATATCATCTTTGGTGAAAGGTATCATTGTGGATCCAGCAAATGTCGAGGCTATTATGGAATGGCTTGCGTCGATGAATTTCATGAAAGTGTGTAGCTTCATGGGTTTAGTAGGATACTATCGATGGTTCATCGAGGGATTTTTGAAGATAGAAAATCTGATCATGAAATTGTAGAAGAAGAACAAGAAGTTTGTTTGGACCGCGAAATGCGTGGAAGCATTTCGGAGGCTCAAGGAGCTGTTGACAATGACACCGATACTAAAGGCCCCTGACATGGATGTGGACTTCTTGGTATGCACTGACACATCCAAGGAAGGCTTAGGTGGAGTCTTGATGCAAGACAGTGGAGTGATCACTTACATCTCGAGGAAACTGAGAAAGCATGAGGAGAGATATGCAATGCACGATTTAGATTTGTTAGCCATTGTATATGCCTTGAAGGTTTGGAAACACTACCTTTTTGGAAGAAAGATTGAACTAAAGACATACCACTGTGGGCTACAACACATCTTTACGCAAGGCGACCTAAACGTGAAACAACGACATTGGTCATAATTGATTAGCGAGGATGATTTCGAGATTACTTACATATGGGGAACAATGAACCAAGTGGTCGATGAATTGAGTTGGATACCATGCATATTCTCAGTGTTTCCTCTTTAGATGAATCTACGTGAAGATATTCTATCTTTACAACGTGACAATGACTGGTACAAAGAGGTCAAGGATTTTATCGGACAAAACACAATGATGGTACCAAGATTTGAAGTATTTACGTTTGACGACGATAGATTATTGAGGTTTAAAAATTGTATTTACATACCACCGAAGGACGATTTGAGGAGTTTGATCCTAAACGAGGCTCACCGAGCAGTGTACATGGCCCACACAGGAGTCATGAAGATGAGGGTGGACCTTAAACCCTTATTCTTTTGGAAGGGAATGGAGGCGGACATAGTCAACTATGTGGCCAGATGTCTAGAATGTCAACAAGTACAGGTTGAACACAGACATCCAACAGGATTACTACAACCACAGGTTATTCTGGAATCGAAATGGGAAGTTATTTCGATGGATTTAATTATTGGATTTCCATTGCGACAAGGAGACATGACTCGATTTTTGTGGTATTCTACACTCTAATGAAGAGTGCTTATTTTATTCCTATGCGTATGACGTATCAGGCACCTTTCATATTTATATTTTTCATCAGTGAGATTGTGACATTGCATGGCATGCTTAAGAGGATTATATCTGATCAAGGATCGATGTTTACTGGATGATTTTGAACTAGTTTTGAATAGGCCTTGGGAGCCCAAATTAACTTTAGTACTACGTATCACCCGGAGACTGATGAGCATATTTGACTAATGAACCATATCTTGGAGGACATGTTGCACATGTACATAATGGACCAACAAAAGCGTTGGGAAGATTTTTTTCCACTAGTAGATTTCACTTATAACAATAGTTACGAAAGCCCCATTAAGATGGCACCTTTCGAGTTTCTTTATGGGTGACCGTGTCATATGACTTTGAGTTGGGATCAACTTGAGCATAGGGTCATGGTGGGACTAGAAGTGATCCAGGAAATGGAAGAGCAATTGAAAACAATAAGACAAAGGATAAAATAAGTATAGGATCGACAAAATATTTATGTCGATGCGCATCGTGTTGACCATAGCTACGAAGTTGGAGATCGATTCTTCTTGTGGGTAAAATTGCATAAGAGTTCAATCAAGTTTGAAAAGGGAGATAAACTCTCTCCTAGGTTCATGGGGCCTTTCGATATTATGGAGAGGAAAGGGCCCATGTCCTATCGACTAGCCTTTCCTGATTCTTTGAGGCATATGCACGATGTTTTCCACGTATCTGTTTTGAGACATTATATTAGTGATTCTACACATGTTATTGACATGAGTTCCTTGTAGGTATCAGATGAGGGAGCACTCACGGCTGATCTGATCCGCATCCTGGATCATTTCATTCGACAACTATGATGTTGAACAGTAGATCAGGTCAAGGTCGAGTTGGACAACTATAGTTTGCACTCGGTGACCTTGGAGGACGCATATGATATGCGCCAACATTTTCCATTTTTGTTTGATATATATACTTATGACACTATGATACACATTATTTCAGCACTTTTATACTGTGAAACTTCAGCACAAATTTTATACCAAGAGGGGGTGTATGTAACATCCCACTCTTGCATGCATTAGCGAACTTATTCTTTGAGGATACTTTCTTGTAAGTGATCCAAATTATTATACTGTTAGGCATTTGATTATGATTATTTGGTGCTATGGATTGATGACATGTTATGTTGTTGTATTGACATGGACAGGTGCTATTAACTCAATTTTCTTGAGTGCGTAGGATTTTGGACCTCGAGGATGCAGAGGCATCAATGAAACACTTGGACTCAAGATCGAGTCAGGGAGTGAACTATTAGGGTTTGATTGTTATATATATGACATATGTGCATCTAATTAGATGTTATGATTATGGATTTTATTATGACATGATTCATTGATGATGCAGGCTGACAATAGCTTGCCGACCAGACTCACATGTGGAGTAGAGAGGTCATGCACGACTACTAGATACGTTGAGGGAGAGGTGTGGACAACAACCCTTCCACAACCTACTAGCACTATCATTGTGGCTCGAACTGTAGGTTAACGATTACCTAGTTCGAGAAGACCCACAATTTTGTGAGGGAATACTGTGAAAGTTTCTCATGATGATTCTAAGGGGCACGTAATAAGGCATGGGCCTTATTCCTTAGAGGCCCTTAGTCTCCCACAAGATCACCTGACATAGTATTGACTCTAGGGTTTTTGATGTCTACCAAGTCAGTCAAGAGGCGAGTGGCACCCTTGGAGCATGTAGTGCATCCTGAAGGGCACGTCGCACAAGAAAAATAGAAAGAGGCGAGTGGCACCCTTGGAGCATGTAGTGCATCCTGAAGGGAATGTTGTGCAAGGAAAACATAATCATGCAAGTGGCACCCTTGGAGCACCTAGTGTGTCATCAAGGTCACATCACATTGTTAAATAAATGAATAAACTTAGATGGCCTTAGAATGAATAATGTGATGAGAAATATTTAAAACAATTTCCCTAATAAAATGTCGCCCATCCTAGGAAAATAAAATCTATGTCTAAGTGATACTTGTGATGAAATATATATATATATATATATATATTTATATAATTATAAAAAAATAATAATAATAAACATCATTAATCATGTGATGATAAGGGGGTAAGAAATTCAATTAATTTATAAAAATATTTTGGGGAATAAAATTTAAAAAATAAAATAAAAAGGGGAAATAATTGTTATGTTACATATGCCAATTAAAAATTTATTAATTAAAAAGAAAAAGGGAAAAAGGGGGTAATTTTGTACACTTGCCAATTTGAGTTTTAAATGAAAAGGGAAAGAGGGAAATTTAAAAGAATTAGGAAACTAAGGAAAAAGGGGGAAACATAAAGAGAAAGGGAAACATAAGGAAAAGGAAGAATGACTAACTAGTAAGGTATCTTGCATTTAAGAACTTTCTAAATTGAACTCAACTAGTAAATTAGTAACGGGGTAAGTCATTGAAATGTGTAAGGGAATATGGGGACACCTAGGAGCGATTCTAGGAATGGTTTTAGGTGGGTGAGGGAAATAGAAGTAATTAAATAGTTAATGAGATTATTTTCTGGTGCAACCAAGGGGATGAGTAACACATGTACGGGGAGGATTTTTTTGAATTAAATTTTTTAACAATAAATTAAATGGGAAATTGGGAAAGAGATGACTTGGAAACTCTATATAAAGGAGTGAGGAGGAGGATGATGGATCTCTGTTGTTATGCATAATGTTATGCTATAGAATTTTAGACTTGATTGACTCAGCTTGTGGGATTTGGGATACCCATCTCGGTGAGGAGTGGTAGCTCGGCCTTGCGAGGCCAGCTATGAGTTATTTGTTCTCTGGTTCAGTGTGTGTGGCCCCTTTGCAACTCAGGGGGAAAAGGGGGAATAAGAGTACCCCTAGCATTGGCTAGGAAGTATCGATGAAGTCTCATCGGTCAGAAATAGAGAGTTGCATGGAGAGCGCAGTACAATGACTCATAACAGACGACTTGGGATATGTCACACTTACTTTTATTCTGCATGGTAGATTATTATTATACCTTACGCTTTCAATTCTATACTTTTAACTATGTACGAAGGTGTTGTCTTAGCATTTTAATTGAGAATTTAATTTTCCCATAGCCTTAAGCTTGTTTCTTGACTTGATTCTGTTGGCACTCGATCCTTGATGTTGTGACTATCTTGTTGGTTTTAATTGATCTTTATGGAGAGATTATGCCTAGTTTTCATTATCATACCTATTTCGTCAGTCCATGCCTCAATAGTCAGCTAGGAGCTGAATCGAGGGTCCTCCCTTCGGTGCACAACAACCTATAGATTCTAATGCACTTCTTTTCTATGCGTGGATGATGAGAAAATGATTCTGTTGTTTAGTCTTCTGCCCATTTTGATTGTTCTTGGCTGATTGATGGTCATTGCGCCTTTCTGTGTTGAGAATTTCCGCCATTGTTATCATTCCTATTCCCTAATTTTTAACTTTGTGTTTTACTTACGTCTTGATGGATGAATTACTTATCTTTTACTCTGAAGTTTTATTCCTTGCAAACTGGCGAATTTTTTCTTTGCAATTAATACCTTGATTGAAAATTTTCCTTTCAAGTTTCATTGTGTTTAAAGGTGATTGTTACCTTGTGTTCTTCCTCTACAACTCGTTATTCTGATGGAGAAAGTTCCTTCTGTTTTCTATGCTTTCAACCATGATTTTCTTACCTCTGCACTTTATGTAATGATGTTCCCAATGAGTAGCGATACTAACTCTGCAACCTGACAGTTATGAATGTCTGATTTTTTCTTTTACTCTAACCTTTCCAGCATTTGCATGTATGTTATTTGCTTGACTATGATCTTTATTGAAAATCCAACAATTAGAGTTAAACACGACAAATTCCCTTATGATAGGAACTATTGTCAGTTTAAAACAGAATTATTTTTACTTAGTCACTGTGGATAGCATATTTTAGAGTCAAATCTGAATTACATAGAAGGAAAATGAGGTAATCAATGTTTGATAAAAAGATTTATGGGTCTGTCTGCGTTTTGTGTAATGATGTTCCTAGTGAGTAGCGATACTAACTCTGCAACTTGACAGTTATGAATGTATGAGTTTTTTTTTTACTCTAACCTTTCCAGCATTTGCATGTATGCTATTTGATTGACTGTGATATTTATTGAAAAGCCAACAATTACAATTAAACATGACGAATTCCCTTACGATAGAAGCTATTGACAGTTTAAAACAACAAAATTTTTACTTGGTCACTGTGGATAGTAGATTTTAGATTCAACTGTGAATTACATAGAAGGACAATGAGCTACTCAATGTTTGATAAAGAGATTTATAGGTCTATCTGCATTTTTTGTTCGAAGTCCCAACAGAGTGAAAAAAAAGGGTGATAAATAATTATGACTGCATTTTAGTTTGACTTCCTAGCTGAGATGATAACGATTGTTGTGTTGAATTCTTAGTTGATAATTTCCAGCCAGGAATTTACACTTGTATGTGTGTGCCTTTGTTTTTCTGGGGTGATAAATTCTAGTGGATGTCCACCTGTGATGGCGCGTCGGTTAATCAACACTTCCAAAGTCTTTAGGAAGAGATACATCCATGAGAAGTTCATTGATGTCTCCACTGTTCGCACCATACGTTAGTTATGGTTTATGTTTTTTGTAATGCATTTATATATCTGAGAGCCTCGTGAATATTTTCTGACAACATATCACTTGGCCACTTGACAGTCTTCTCCTGCTATTCACCTTCTGTGGACACATACAGGGATGGAGTTTAACACACAAAAAATTTATTATAGCATTAAAATTAGCATTCTAAAAACCCAACACTTTATTTGGCATTTTAATTAGTGGATTAATGCATTGGATCAACAATTCCCACAGAGATGTTTTTTAGCATGATTATTATTATGTGCCAGATATTTACTAAAGTTAGGTACAGTGTGTCCATGACAGTACTATCATCTTTACCAGGAATTAAATGATAGTGATTTCCTTACCTTCCACAACGTTATCTCGTTTAATGTTCATCTATTTCATTACTCCAACATTCCTGTATTTTGGCTGCACGTGGGTGATTGTAGTTAGAAATTTGGATTTATTAGACAACTTGATTTACTCAATAGATTTAATTGTTAATACATAGCTGGTTAAAATTTAGTACCGTTCATGATGCTGACAACATCTTGGATTTTAAAGATGGGTAAAATGCAATAATTATAGCACTATACATTACTATGGTTAATATGGTTATATATTGGTAATTTCTAAATTTGATTGTATTTAATTCGTAATGTAGACTTGTATTTAGTTTGCAATTTAGGCTTGCATTTAATTTGCAGTTTAGACTTGTATTTAATTGGTAATATAGATTGGTATCTAACTCCAACTTGTATCTAATTTATAATTTAGACTTGTATTTAACTTGTAGTCTAGACTTGTATCTATTCTAGACGTGTATCTAAGTTGTAAATTAGACTTGTATTTAATGTTAAATTAGATTTGTAATTTATTGACTAATTTATAATTTAGAAGGGTGGGATTGTTGGCGAAGTCATGTATTAGCTTGTGATTTTCTTCGAACTATGTCATCTTATGTCTTTTCGATCTTTTTCTTGGGGCATGGGTGTAGTCCTCTTGTTAGTCACTCGACTCCTAGCGAGTGGGACTCATATAGAGTCCTTGGTCTAGATAGTGTATGTATTGCCTAGGTTATAGTCATTCCTATCACTTGGGGATGACATGATTCCTAATGAGGGGATCATGGGGTGCCCTATTGGATAGGGGTGAAAAATAACTTGGCCAGAGTCAGTGCTTCCCATGGTGGGTGTTGTTGATTGTTTTAAGATTGTTGTTAGCAGTTGGTTTGTAACGCCTTCATGTGTTGGTTTGCATGCATAGAGGTTCTAGTTACTGGTCATCGAGACCATTGTGTTAGGATGGGTGATGTTGTCCCTTAGCTTGTAGGCATTGTCATGTTGTGTCGGGTGGGTAGTCGTTTCTATATTTTGATTATGCATGTCTAGTCTAGTTTGTCATTGTGCTAGTGCGTTGAGTCATTGTTGTCCGTTGCCTAAAATGCGAGCATGTGTTTGTCTTGAGGTGGTGTGGTTCAACTGTTTTTATTGTTTCTTTCCTGTCCAAAAAAAAAATTATTCACCTGTAGTCACAAATAAGGGGTCATAACATCTTCTAATGGAATCCTTTGAGTATTTTCGCCAAAGAATCAGAGTAATTTCTACTCCAAAATGAATGGTTTTGAATGCTTATCTTATATGTCTTAGATTTACATGAGGAAGGACCATAAAGAGGACATTTCAGGTTGGGAGATCAGTTTCAAGAAGATTTTAGTCTGGCATAGCATCCCCAGATGCAAAGATACGTTTTTCATTGATGAAAAAGGGGGAGAGATTTATCATATGCAAAGGTAAATGCTTGCAGAAAGAGCACAGAGGCATGGTTCTAGGGGGACCGATGGTCACAAGGGGGGAATGCGTGATATGACTTCAATATTACATCAGAGTGTTCCCATCAATTCCAGAGGGGGATATTGTTGATTATTTGGGTTGGTTTTGATTGATGTCAACTATTGAAGAAAGTTTGGTAGCGAATTTCAGTAGCACAAAGGTTTGGGTAATTGACCCAAGTTTTTTTTTATGTATAATGATATGAGTTTTAATATATTTGAAGGTAAGAATATTTTAGATGGATAGTACATGTCATGCCATTTTCGTTGGCATGTGGTATGTCACATAACTCCTCACAGTTATAGATTTATGGCCATGCAAAGTTGGAGAACCCTCATGAGTCATCTAGAAGCCTCAAAAGGTCAAAGTAGTCAAAGTGAATGCAAAGAAGAAATTATTTAAATAAGAATATTATAGATGGATATTACATGTCATGTTATTTTTGGTGGTATGTGGAACGTTACATAACTCCTCATGGTTAGAGAGTTATGACCATGTGAAGTTGGAGAACCCTCATGAGTCATCTCGTAGCCCCAAAATGTCAAAGTAGTCAAAGTGGTTGCAAAGAAGAAATTATTTAAATAATAAAGTGAAGTGATGAGTGTACTATAAGTCAAAGTGAATACAAAAGCAATTATTTAAATAATAAATTTAATGGAGAAATTACTAACTTGACAAGTGGTTAGAAGTGGGTTAGCCCTAAAATAAGGAAAGTGGTTTAAGATGGTTAGAAGGTAACCCCTTAAGGAAGCTACATAAAAGTACAAATAAGAGGCAAGGGTCTCTCATTTTAATTACACTTGAGAATATTGAATATATATAAGTGACTAAGGTAACCAAAGGATATATATGGAGAATTTCAAAGGGAAGGTGAAGTAAAGAAGGTTGAAATTCAAGGGAGGATAAATTCTTTTGATGATGTTTTCTAAGGTATGTTATTTACAAGTCATCTCACCATTTTCACAATAGAGTTTTTTCTAGAATGATTCAAACCGAAAAATGTGGAGGATGTTAGGAAACATATCCAAGTAGCTGTGATAAACATCTCATATTGTGGGTCGTTGTATTTTTGGAGTTACGGTCTGTGGAAAATAGGGCTTATGGCTAGTACTGAAACTGGTCTAAAACAAGTGTTTCGAGTAACAATGTCATAAATTCTCCATAACATATACAAATTCAGTAATACCAAATGTATTGGTTAGAGTACAATCATTATTATTATGTGTACCATTTTCAAATACACACAACAAATATTTCATGTGGGGCATGCTCTACAATCTCACTCTCTAGAATAAACGAGAATTCAACAAAGTATGTCATTTTTGCTATAACTCCTTTTATGAGAGGTTCCAAGAAGTGAAACCTAGAGGAATTCGATAAAACACGCTAAAGAACATTGTAAACTATTTTCAGATATTTATTCGTTGCAGGTACATAAATATGATTATTTCAAGTTAGGGTTGTTAACTAATAAAAAATTAGTTGTGTGAGACTAAGGCAATGTTAGATGAAAATGCTAGTCTCTTGTTGTTAAAGTTAAGGAAGGTTTGTAGGTATGTGATCATATGCACCAGTTCTATTGCAGAGATACAAATCATATTTGGATGATGAAATTGATGAAAGATTTTGGTTGAGGTACATGTTGGGTACATGGTTGAGACAAGTAGTTTCTAAGTTATCACATACATGAGGTGTATAGTTGATGATGTTGGTACATCTTCATGAGTCATAGTTTATGTTTATTTTATGGATGATTGGTACATATTTGTTGCATGGTTGATGCACTCATTGATGGTATAGGTTGAGGTATAGGTTGGTTGATCTAGATTATTTTCGGCACCAAATGATATCAGAGATGTAATAAAGAAATGCACAGAGATCTCAAAGATATTCAATAATATAACATAAATATATAAGAGATATAACCATAAACACAGATATACAGTAATACATGATTTCTATTAATGAAATAAATGTACATAGATTGTAAAATACAGAGTGAAAGACTCGATAGAATGGTGGCAACTTATCTCTGAGAAGAGATGTGACGGCTACTCGCATTCGCAAGAAGATGATTACAATGAGCCTCTGAAGGCCTTTTTTACAATAAATAAGAATTCCAAAAGTTCTAGACATCCAAAAACCTAACCCTAGGAGATGAAGCGCCAAAAGTCATGTGGGCCCCGTCTGGGTAAGTTAGTACATCAACTTCCTAGGGTCATAACGTTTGCATACGATCTCTGTTTTAGGTGTATGATAGCTTGTTGGAAAGGTATCATTGAGGAGATTCATTTTTGGGGCTCAATCATGCCTACGCCGATCATTAAGAACCTCAACCTTGAAAAACCTTCATTTGGGCCCTCAAAATGGCCCTAGAAGTGAAAAACTACTAAAAATAGTAAATTGCCAAATTTGCCAGAAAATTATTTTGAGTCAATTGGAAAAGGTTGGAGGCCACCGATATCCACCTAGATCAATCCTCTCTCCTTAGGAAACAATGGTCTCAATTGTGTTTAGTTCCCAGGGGAGAGGGAAACATGTTTGCTAAATATGCATCTTGGTGAGTTGCTTGCCTTTCTGGAGACGTCGTGATGCTCATTTTTTGTAAGTATGTCATGCACCTATTGAGGATAAGGCTGTTCAAAAAGTCAGGCTACATGAGAGTACGGTGCAGAAGGAATATTTTCTCTTTGATGCAACCTTGTCAACCTGCTTCTGTTGGATAGAAGGTTCTTGGGGCGAAGCTGTAGTGGTTGCAATGTCCTTTTGTTCCCATTTTGAATAGATTGTGAAGAAGCTGAATTTTGTAGTGTGAGATACTACCTTGTGACACTTTTTAGGTGGAACAGTAGTCAAAACTAGCTCTGGTATTTTGTAGAGATGCCCCCCTAGAGAAATAATGACACTGCGGGGTCGAGACTCATAAACAACATGGCGCTTCCACATATATGGTTGGCCCAAGAAAACATCACAGACACCTAGTGGGGAAACATCACATAATACCTCATCCTTGAAGGGTTGGATGCCATATGACAATCGACATTGTTGGATGACATGAAGAACTCATCATTGGAGAACCCACCCGATGTTGTATGGATGTGGGTGTGGTGTTGTCGAAAATCCCAACTGTTTGACAACCTCTGCTAAGATGAGTTTCTTCTTGTTTCTGCTATCAACAATAAAATGCAATAGGGTCCCCTTCACCCACATCTATGAATGAAAAAGATGCTCCCCCTCTTCAGGATCTGTTGGTTCTTCTAGTTGAATTTTTGTGGTCACAAAAATAGTAGTGGGGTCTGCGTCAATGATCTGTCCTTTACCAGTATTTTTAGAATCAGATTCAGAATTAGGGTTCGACTCCTTGTCTTTGATATTGGCCACCAATGACTGTTTTGAACGATATTCATCAGTTTTGTGCCAGGGGATTTTGTTGAAATCACACCATTTTCCAATGTCCTTCTTCGTCTTCCCGTGACCCTTCTTTTCATGTGGCTTGTATTGGTTTTCGGGAGACTGTTCGTTAGGGACATCTTTGTCATACTTTGGTTGTTGCAGATTTGGAGAACCAAAATCCCATTTGTTCTAGTGCTTAAATTTCTTCTTGATTTTAACAGCATATCGATAGGCAACACCGAGTGATGAGATGTCCAGAAAATCCATTTCAGTTTGGATGTATCTTTGTAGAGCCCCATGGTATTTCAGAACCAAATGTTGTTCGGAGTCTTTGATACCCATCTTGGTGTGCAAGGTATGGAAGGTATTGGTGAACTCCAGAACTACTTGGCCCCTCTCTTCCTGCTGTGTGGTCCATCTCATGTATTGGTTCTCACAGTTTCCAATAGGGTAATATTGTTCCTTTACCGCATCAACAAAAAAATCCTAAGTGGGATCGGCCCCATATATTTCAGACTCCTCTATGGAACTCTACTCCCATTAAGTTTCCCACCAATGTTTGACATGGGAGAGATCTTTAAGGAGTGCAAAGTTTATCTTTTCTTTGTCGAAAAATGTGTGAACAGAGAAATAACCTTCTAGTAGATTTAACCATTTGTCTAGGGCTTCTGCATCTATCTGTTCTTCAAATACATGAATATCAAAATTAACTTGTACCTTGAAAGACAAGGTGCCTCTAGAGTGGTTGCTTGATGAATATGTGTTTGTTGCTATCAGCGGGCACTGAAGGATGTGGGAAACATTCTCCATCATTTCATCCCTCTGTCGCTGAGAGCTTGTTCAAGCAACAGACTGATAGGATCATTTTCTCCATCGTTTTTCTTTCTTTTCTCCATTGAGGGTTTCTTGGGTGTGCAAGATCGATTTTCCTCAATAGAAAAAAGCTCGACACCCAACTTACTATACTTAGACCTCATCAGGGACATGCACTGAAAAAAATGACCAAGAACAAGCTGCTCTGATACAACTGATCCAAATTATTTTCGGCACAAAATGAGATCAGAGATATAATAGAGAAATGCATAGAGATATCACAGATATTCAATAATATAACATAAATATATCAGAGATG
>JZKD02S1884576.1:8142-19734 GCA_000966675.3 Picea glauca
TTAGCCCTGTTTCTGAGTGAGGATATTATCATTCCGAGTTTTTCCATTCAACCTTTCAAAAAACATTTATACTTTTACATATCACCTAATGGGTACTGGGCTTACATTCCTTGCAATCAGAAGGTTACTCCTAGTGCTAACAGTAACCATGACTATATGTTTAACCACTAAATATCATGACTATGAATATATGTGTGTATATAATTAAGTAACAAGTTCAAGGTATAAAGGGTTTAGTGCATGAGACGATCATGTAGATATGACAGAGTGTATTTCCAATATTTCTCTCATCGATGCATAATATTGGTTCCAACAGTCCTCATAAAGATATGTCGGGTGAGAATTATCCTACATGTAGGTGATGGTGAGAAGGTCAGTGTCTATATGGTTTTTTTGGACTAAGTGTTAGCGTATTAACCCGCACATAGGTAGAACAATATATTCTGATGTAATAAAGGTCAATATTAATAAGGCCTTTCAATAAAATAGAATAAGTTGAATATAAGAAGACCTAATAGAAGCTTCCGCTTCTAGAAGGATCTTCCTCTAGATGCTTATTTTGATAAACATATTTAGTATAAATAGGAGTCGATGGTATGAGAACCCTAGCTTGGATATTATTGTAATAGAGCTCTTCTCAACTGGAGGTTGCCCCCTCAAAGAGGCCCATGAACATTGCTCTTAGAATCAAAGCGTTATTTATGTTGTTATTATTATATCATTTTAGTTCTACTGTGGTGATTGTTCTAGTTATATTGCTATTATTCTACCATTTCTAGCATTTTATTTATGTTCTGCATACTTTTTATATTTGGTATATTACAAGTGGTATCAGAGCACTTTCCTCGACAAAAATTGTGGGTTAATTTTTTTTTTAGGGTAGAGACGTATTCCGACATCTTTAAGCCACATAGATCTGTCATTACATGCATAAACTCATGGTTGAGGGATTCATACATGAAGGAAATACAAGTGGTACTTAAGCACACATTTGTTTTCCACCCTTGTAACCCCTGATGGTACCCCTTCGAGTGCTAGCACATCAGACAACACCTGTGTACGGATTGGCCTAGATTACCTAAAGCCCTCTTTAGATAAATCGATCGATTGCCTGTCTACTATAGTACCACTGACAACAACAATCAGGAAGATACTCTCTAGTACCTGGGTAGTCGGATAGTATGGCTAAGGGTATGGTCTATCCTCCTTAGTTAGTGCCCTAAGATATTGTTTTGAGTACTATTGTTGGACCCCGCATGTATATCAAAGAGATATAGCACAAGGAAAACCATTATCTATAGAACCCTTGAATACCTAACCGTTCGGGACATAAACATTAACAAATTAAAACATACAAGATCTCTTGCCACGCAACTGTGTTTGGGTTGCTAAATAACTACACATTTCTTCCTGGTTAAGCATTTGGGAACTTCATCACTGCAATATTCTTTAGACCTGAGTATAACTCTGTAGGTATTATTCAGACCTGAGTATCACCATTATTTGAGAACTATTCCATTGGATTCATCTCTTCGTCCTTATCACATTCATACATATCATTTTTCAGCAAAATGTTTGACCCCACCCGCCCCATTTCAGTTTCCTCATCATCATGGCCCATACCCATAGCCAAGACTTGGAAGCTCGCTTCAATACCTTGCTATCTAATTTCATCGAGACCCAACAAGAAGTGAAACAATTCAGTGCCAATGTGTTTTCCCTCAATACATCCATGCAGTCCTAAATGGAGAAAATCAAACAAGACCTGACTACCCATCTTGAATCTATCATTTCGATGCTCTGCACCAAGATGCATATCTCTACAAAGAACCCTTTATCTGACCCACCTTCAGATACTAAAGCTGAACATTCCTCTAACTTTCAGCACCATCACTTTCAACGTGACCTATGCCTTCCGCAGGTGGATGTGACCAAATTTTATGGCTCGGATCCCACTAGTTGGGTAACCGAAATGGAACATTATTTCTCTTTATATGACATTACAGATGACTTGGACAAAATCTGGTATGGTGTTCTCCATCTAGATCAAGAACGTTGGCAATGGTGGAAATAGAGAAAAACTTCCCGTCAAGGGTATATTGCTTGGACACAATTTGTGGCAGAGCTTTATGAACACTTTAACATTAACATTAACCATTTGGGCCATTTGACAAAGTTGAAACAATCAGGAACAGTGGAAGAATTTATAGCTACTTTTGAGCGCCTGGCTTTTCGGACAGAGGGCATGTTTGATGCCTTTTTCCGAGAGTGTTTTATCAGTGGCCTCAAGGATAATATTCGGGCCCATGTCCTCATGGCTTGGCCTTAGAGTTGGGTGGAGGCTACTAAAAGAGCTAAATAAGAACAACATGTTGTATCTTCTCAAAACTGGAAACCCTCCTTTATCCCTCGCACTAAACCAATAAATCCCACTACTCCCTCTGCTCCACTAAAGATCCAAAAATTGACTAGGGATGAAATGGATGAATACCAACTCAAAGGCCTTTGTTATAATTGTGATGACAAATATTTCCTGAACCACAAGTGTAAGGAACAAAATCCTTTTATGGCCATCTCAGAGGATATTGCGGAAGAGGAAGTTGAAACTCCCCTTGTGTTTGAGCCACCTGAAACCACTGACATAACCCCTCCCTCAGATCCTCCTGAAGTATAACTAGTCATTTCCCTAAATTATCCCACTGGCTTCTCTTCTCCCCAAACCCTCAAGCTCATTGGTTACATCAAGCATAGGAAGGTCATCATTTTGGTTGATAGTGGAAGCACCCATAATTTTATTCATCGCTGCATTGCCCAAGAAACTCATTGCTACATCCATGTCATCAGTAATTTCCAAATTATGATTGCCAATGGTGACTCCATGAAATGTGGAGGGCATTGTGAAAATGTGTGTCTCCAAATTGGTGATTACCACCTCAAATATCATATGTTTTCTATCGACATGGGAGGTTGAGACATTCTGTTGGGTGTCGACTGGCTAAGGAATTTGGGTCCCATTCTCATGAATTTTAAGGAATTAACCATGCAATTCGACCAGGAGGGACAACAATATAAGTTCCAAGGCATCACCCTCGGTTCACCTGAGATCATTAGTTCCCATTGCAAGGAAAATATGCTCAAAAAAGTTCATTTTGGTGTTATTTCCCAACTCCATGCCATACAAGCAACAGAGACACCCTCGGTGCCGCAAGACGTCCAATCCATCCTTTATAAACATCAAGTGGTCTTTTCCACTCCCTAGGGATTCCCTCCTTCTTGTGGTGTTCATGATCATTCCATTCCCCTTGTACCAGGAAGCCTTCCTCCCAATATCCATCTGTATCGTCACCCCTTTTCCCCAAAAAATGAAATTGAGAAAATGGTCCAGAAACTCCTTAACGCATGCGTTATCCTCCCTAGTACGAGCCCCTATTCTTCTCTCATGGTCATGGTCTTGAAGAAAGAAGGTTCTTGGAGAATGTGTCCTGACTTCCGTGTCCTCAACAAACTTACCATTAAAGACAAATTTCCCATCCCTGTCATTGATGACCTCTTGGATGAATTGAGTGGCGCCTATTTCTTTACTAAACTTGATCCTTGTTCTGGCTACCACCAGATACGTATGAAAGAGGTAGACATTCCCAAGACTTCCTTTAGAACTCATGAGGGCCACTATGAGTTTTTGACCATTCCCTTTGGCTTGTGTAATGCCTTGTCCACCTTCCAAAGCCTCATGAATCATGTCTTCCATCCTTTTCTCCATTATTTTGTCTTAGTTTTCTTTGATGATATCCTCATCTATAGAAAAACTTGGACAGACCATCTTGCCCATGTGGATCAAGTTCTCCATCTACTCTCTCAGCACCAACTTTTCCTGAAACAATCTAAATTTTCTTTTGGCACCTTAGAAGTCGAGTACTTAGGTCATCTGGTTGGCAAGGATGGTGTCGGGGTGGATCCTAAAAATATTGAAGCTATGCAATACTAGCCTCATGCAAAGACTCTCTAAAGCTTGTGTGGATTTCTGGGCTTAACAGGTTATTATCGCAAGTTTGTTAAGAATTATGGAAAGATTGCAACACCTCTCACTGAACTCTTAAAAACTAACTCTTTCACTTGGACTCAATTTGCATCTCAAGCTTTTCAAACCTTGAATATGGCCATGTGCACCACTCCATCCCTGGCCCTTCCTAATTTCACAAAGACCTTTGTCTGGGAATGTGATGCTTCAGGGAAAGGAATTGGTGTTGTCCTTATGTAGGAGGGTCAGCCTTTGGCCTTTACCAGCAAGAAACTGTCTGAAAGAAATCTGGGAAAATCAATCTATGAAAATGAAATGTTGGCTATTGTGCATGTCATTGATCTGTGGTTCCCTTATCAATTGGAGCAATGATTCCAAATTAATATATGCCATCAAAGCCTCAAGTATTTTCTAGAACAATTCATTTCCTTCCCAGAGCAACAAAAATGGGTGACCAAGCTCTTTGGAAATGATTATGAGATCATTTACAAAAAAGGCAAAGACAATGTGGTTGAGGATGCACTTTCCCAAATGAATGAATATGGAGGATCCCTTTTTCTCTTTCCTTCATTGTACCATATTGGCTCCAAGCTGTCCACCAAGAATGGATACACGATCCCAAAAGTTCAAAGTTGATCCAACAATTGCATTCCAATGCTCCAACTTCCTTAGGGTACTCTTTGCTCCATGATGAGTTTCGATACAAAGGTTGTTTGTATTTAAGAAAACAATCCAAACTTAAATCCACGGTACTTTCTGAGCTTCATGCTACACCCACAGCGGGGCACTATGGGCTTACCAAAACCTATGACAGGGTCAAATACTCTTTTTTTCTGGGATGGCATGAAACAAGACATTCGTAATTTTGTAGTTGAATGTGATGTATTTCAGTGCAACAAGGGAGAAACAGTCAAATCTCTGGGCACACTACAACCGCTCCTGATTCCACCTGCTATTTGGAGGGATATCTCTATGTATTTTATTACAAGATTACCCAAATCAGGAAATAAATAAGTCATCATGGTGTTTGTGGATCTCCTTTCCAAGTATGCTCATTTCTGTGCTCTTCAACACCCCTTTACAGCATCCACGGTGGCTCAACTTTTCATGGATTAGGTTTTCAAGCTTCATGGCATGCCACATTCTATTGTTTCTGATCGTGACCCAAGTTTCACTAGTAATTTTTGGTAAGAACTGTTCAAGATACAAGGCACCCAATTGCATCTCATTACATTTTATCATCCCCAAACTGATGGTCAAACGGAAGTTGTCAATAATTGTTTGGAAACATATTTAAGGTGTTTTGTCTCAGAAAAGAAAAATCAGTGGGCTCAATGGTTACCCCTAGCTGAATGGTGGTACAACACTTCATTCCATGCAACTACATGCATGACTCCTTTTGAAGTGGTATATGGACAAAATCCACCTTCAGTTCTCTCATACTTATCTGGTGTCTCGAAGGTCCAAGCGGTTGACCAAACGCTTACAGTTCGAGAGGATATTCTCCATACCCTCAAATAGAATTTGTTCATGGCACAAAATCGCATGAAGAAACAAGCAGATCAAGGTCACTTTGAACGTTAATTTGTAGAAGGGGATCAAGTGTTTCTTCAACTGCAACCTTACAAGCAACATTCCCTCAAGGCTGAGCATTTTCGGAAGCTAGTGCCCAAATTTTATGGTCCTTATATAGTTCTCAAGCGTGTGGGACATGTGGCCTATCAGTTAGCTTTACCTAGTCATTCTAAGCTACATATTCTTTTTCATGTTTCATGATTATAGAAGGTGATTGGAACTAAGTGCCAAATTCAAACCAACCATCTCGAGTTAGCTCAAGAAGGATCCATTTGGCTACAACCACAAGTAGTTTTGGACCAACGTGAGAATCGCCTGTGTCAGAGAACCATCAAGGAAGTTTTAGTCTAATGGGAAGATACAACTCCAGCAGTTTCCACTTGGGAATCAACTACCATTCTGCAACAATTTCCACATCTAAAGCCTTGAGCATAAGGTTGTTTTTAAGGGGGCAGACATGTTAGGTAGAACAATATATTCATAGGTAATAAAGGTCAATATTAATAAAGCCTTTCAATAAAATAGAATAAGTCGAATGTAAGAAGACCTAATAGAAGCTTTCGCTTCTAGAAGGATCTTCCTCTAGATGCTTCTTTTGATAGACATATTTAGTATAAATAGGAGTTGAGGGTGTGAGAACCCTAGCTTAGATATTATTGTAATAGAGATCTGCTCAACTGGAGGTTTCCCCCTCGAAGAGGCCTGTGAACATTGCTCTCAGAATCAAAGTGTTATTTATGTTGTTATTCCTATATCATTTCAGTGCTATTGTGGTGAATGTTCTGGTTATATTGTTGTTATTCTTCCATTTCTAGCATTTTATTTATTTTCTACATACTTTTTATACTTGGTATATTACACTAAGTAACTAGAACTTAGGTTATCGAACCTACCTATGCGTGCCCCAACAAATGGTTCCATTTCTGGGACCCGGAAGCTGGAAGTGAGGGAATTTTTTGGAAAACAACAAGGCTAGAACAAAAGGAAAAATAATTTTCCAAGAAGTAGGATAAAAACCCTCGACTAAAGAACAAAAAATTGTTGCAAAGGTATTTGTACACAGACTTGCATGAGATATTTTTCGGTGAAGTTCCTAACCTCTTAGCATAATGGCTAGAAAGATTTGTGGAAAATACGTGTAGACATAGACTAGCTTCACCAAAGAAATGGACTCTTGAACTAGTGGAACAAGTGGAATTAGTAGCCAATAGGACTTCACATGTAGTTGAATTTTGGATGGATAGTATATTGGAAGGATACATAACAGAATTTTCTATAGATTGTACCCAGGATTACGGTGTCGTATAAAGAGACTTCTTTAAAGGATCGTGAGGAAGATTCATAAAGTTGTTATCTACCTAGATAAAAATGATTTTATGTGATAAAGAAGTGATGATGATGGAGTCAGACAACTAAATAAATTTTCACACACAAAGGGACTGGGAGTTTTTGAGAGAGAGATGATAGAAGGGTAGGGAAAATGGAAAAATCAAGGGAATCTTGAGAATGCAAGAGAAAGAGGAAGGATATCAAAAGGAGAAGAAGAATTTGGATTTTTGCACAGTGGGAGATGGTAAAAGAAGTTGAGAACTATGACTGAATAGAGAAACAAGAACAATGAGTACCCAAAACATTGTGTAGGTATATTTATCCTATAAGTACAATAGATAGAGAGAGAAAAAGAATATATCCAGTTTAGTCCAGTTATAAAAGAACCAATAAGTCCTTCCTTAGTCGAGTTCTGGGTCAAAACCACAACCTCGTGTGCATCACTTGAATCATATTCAATGTTCGAATACCTCTCCAAAGAATTTTTAATCAGTATAGGAAGCCAAAGCAACATTAACCAGAGTAATAGTAGCAATACAGTTAATCATAATCAACCAGTATCACTAGGAAGAAGTCCTACACACAACAACATGGAAGGAGTATATAACACACTAGCATTACCATAGTTCAAAGGAATTGGATCAGAATAACTAGAATAAAATCCATTCGTATGTGAAACCATATGGACTACAAAGAATTTCCACTATGATGGTGAAAATATCATGCAGTTAGAGCAAAGGATTGTCAGAGAAGGTAAGTACCTTAGGAAATTTTTTGAAGATCTTCCTAGAGCTGGTCAAAGATGAAAATGAATTCCATACATTATTCTCTATGATCGATCATTGCACACAAATAAAAGGAAGATTCTACTAAAAATAAAGTAGTGAACCAACTACTACACAAGAAAAGAACCAAAATATAGTTCAAGTTCAGTGCGAAGATTGGAGAATACGACATAGACAATGTCATATTATACTTGGGGTCCAATGTGAACGTGTTACCTAAGAAAACATGGGAAATTATGGTGAAACCCAATTTAGTTTGGTTACCCAATCAAATGATATTGGCAAACCAGTACAAAATAGTACATATTGACAGATTAACAGGAATACTTGTGAATATAGGTGGAGTGCGTGGTGCCACATATTTTGAAGTCATCAAGATTGTGGATGAAAAATAACCATACCCAACATTAATGGGACTATAATGGTCCTTTTATAACCAAGAAATTATCAATTTGAAAGGGAGCGAGATGATTTTTGAAGTAGGAGAACTGAAAGTTACAACACCATTAGACCCAAAAGAAACAAGGAGGTACATAGAACCAATGACAATAGATTAAATTGATAACCTGTATAACATGACTACGAGGATGGATGACTATGTTAACCCCACTATAGAAAGTTCTTTAAGTTGAATTATCATATGTTCATGTACATTAGAATCATAAGCAGGTTTGGAAAATTGGCAGCAGCCGATGCATGAAGTCTCCACACAACGATGTGCACACATGACCAAATCAGTATGTTGGATTGGAATAGAACTTTGTAACCCACCTAATTATAATGGGTCCACATATATAAAAACATTTGTATAGATATTTGAGGCATAGGTATAGGATCAACAAATGCTACTAGAATTGGACATTGTGTTGAAATCCACCCTAGCAAGATGGTGGGTGATACACAAAGTAAACATAGAAGACTAGAAACAGTGTAGGAAAATAATACAACTGAGATTCAATAACGATGTAGGAGACATGATGTAGAAGTATAAAGAGGAAGGAAACCCAACATATCATGTGGAATCATGTGAAAAATCATGGAATTAAGTACCAATGAAAGAATTGATACACAGGTTCACACATACCCTTGACACCATCCCAAAGAGATGGTACCTAGAACTGGAGATGCACAAAGATACCACAGACTAGGACTACCTAACTCAAATATTCCATGAATCATTTACCTTTTGGAATGATTTTCCCCTGATAAGTACAACATTATAGGAGATTAAACATAAAATATTCACTGAAGAATAATCAATGGAAGTAATATATATATGTAGTGCACACAACACATCTATGATTGTTCACAAGTTATTGGAATGTTACAATGTGAAATAGGAGGATTGAGACAACGACGATCCCCACAATATCCAAGTATCGGAAACAAAGGGGGAACAAGTAGTATAGGGCCCAGAGATGGAATCCACAACATACGTGTAGCCAGTCAAGACATGAAAAGTTAATATTGGGATAGAGGAAATCCCTAAGTTTTCACAGATAGGAGATTATTGGGATGAGTAAACCATAGAAAAAATAGAAAATATATTGCATGAATACCAAGACCTATTTCAAACTACATTATCATATATGAAAGGGATACCAAGCAAGATACAAGAAATGAGGATACCACTAAAACCAGGTGCTAAACTAGTGAAACAAAGACCCCATAGATTGAACCCAAGATATAAGGAAAATATAAAGGAGGAAATAGACCGCATGCTAAAGGCAAGACTCATATACCCGGTTGAGGAATCAGAATGGATAAGTCCCATGGTAGTGCAGGATAAGAAAATAGGGGGTATAAGAATCTACGTTGACTTGAGTATACTGAATTATTCATGCCTAAATGATCCATTCCCAATACCATTTATAGATTAAGTACTTGAAAATGTAGGCAGACAAGAAGCATATTTGTTCATACATAGTTTCTTAGACTCCAATCAGATAAAATTTTTGTTACACCCCTATTTCCCCCAACTTGTAATTAATCATAAAATAGAATTACCATGCTAAGGCATGTGGATGATGTAGATGTATTATTGTTAAATTTTCCATAACTGATTGTTGGGGGGATGAATCCTTGAAGTGCAATCCATGATATATCTAGAGTAAAGAATCATTTAATGAAGGAAAGGACTGGTGGTTGAATAATCAACCACCCCCATGAATGGAAACACGGGATTTCATCTCAAAGTACCACAGAGACCTGTAGAACCGAGCTTCCTTCTGATAGAAGGAACATGATAGGTCAGAAACCTTCCTAAAGAAGGATGGTAAGATACATACACAGAGGTAGTAAGGAAGGGACACAACAAGAGAAGAGACTCTAGATGAGAGCACAATCTCAGAAGGAGATGCATGAAGAAAAAGGAAGTGCATAGAACACAACCTGAAGGAATCAAACATGAGCTTGATGATGAGGAAACATCTGATAAACCTCGCAGGGATATTGTGACATAGAGAAGGTCTCTAAGAGATGCCATAGTTCCCTAGTGATATCAAGGCTTGGCATAGGGGTGGCTAGAGTGATAAGGATGAATGCCTCTGAGCCTATGGTTGGGTGGAAAGGCACACACCCATAGTCAGTTATTTGGTCACAACCTGTAATAGATAAGTATTCTCATATCCTTTGTAATTGAATTGTATATGGAAATTAAAGTTGGATATACTATGAACATTTCAAGGATATTCATATTTTCTTAATGGTTATACTATATCCCTTTAATCATGCCTAATTGTGTATTTAATAAAGTAAGGAATTATCTGTATTGTACACATAAATGGTTGAGACTCGTGGTGGCTCAAGTTAAAATAAATAAACTTTGAATTCATCGACCTTGGGCATAGTTTCACGTTTGCATGTCGACACTCCCAGTAATTCTGAGTCTTCTAGAGGAAGGAGTCTGTTAATATCAGGAGAGGTAGTGCATGTATGCATAGGCTCTCTGCGATGAAGGAAGAGACTGAGAACCTCTTAAGTTTTAGAGTTGATGAACGAGTGCAAGGGGTGCACGGAAGAATTATTCTAAGTGTTAAGTTCTAGATAAAGAGTGCAATGCTCTTAAGCCTTTCAGGGATAACAAAGCTAAGGAAGAATAGCGATATTGAAGTATCAAAAGGGAAGGTTCCTTTGTTTGGAAGATGAACGAACAAGATTTGTTCGGGAAGAGCCAAGGTTTGTTGTGACCGTTGGATACGAGAAAGAGTGTGGGAGTTAACCCCTTGAGTCCTTCGGACTTCACGAGTTTGACGAATTGAGTGAGTTCGTCGTGAGGGAGGTAAAATCCTTGAATTACCAAAGTACTGAAGTTAATATGGGCCTTACATTTGAGGATGTTGGGGAGCCATATCGATCGTTATATCTATGATGTAGTTAGTTCAAAATTGACTACTTCAAGAGAATAGAGGCTTAGTAATGCCAAAACTCCTGAAGAACAAAGTAGCGAAGTAATGTGGATCATGGATATATGGATCCTTCCGGACCCCTCTCAATCATTCGATCGAGGGAATGTGGGTATTATGTCGAGAGTACATGGGGAACCATGTGTCAAGTGAAAATGATGCTATGTGTCCCACTCAGAGTGGCACACACCGGGGTATTAAGAGGAGGTTGGGCATGAGTTCCTTTAAAAATCCACGAATTAAAGGAGTATGTTTGTACCGTCGATCTGAGAGAGAGGATGCGTGGTGAAAATCCATGGAATACGGGTGAAATCACTTTGGGAGAAAATGAGTGTGGAGAGGTTGAACCTCCCAAAGACCGAAGAACCGAAGTCAATCACGAGGGACGTGGGGTGCTCGATCTGTAACTCTGGGTACAGATTAATTTGGAGTCAAAAGATGTAGGAATGTTTGAAACTCCCAAACATTGAAGTCCCAAAGT
>JZKD02S1884588.1:55152-72065 GCA_000966675.3 Picea glauca
TGTCAGGGGCAGGCCTGACAAGCAACCCCTTATCTTTTCTCGTAAAAGGGGGAGAGGCAGAGGCCGACAATGATATTAGATAGCTAGCTGCTAGTTTTGTTTCATTTTTCATTGTCTATCAGACATCTACACACTCCATCATGATGATGAATCATGAGATACATTTTATTATTATATAAGTGATGTTCTTTTGTATTGGAGAGGCCCTTCAACATTCAATATCGACTTTGATGTATAATTTTTTATTTGCCATCGACTAGTGACTACATATATATCAGTGATTTCTCCATATTTATGTGCCAATGTGTTTATCTGATGTTGTTGTTGCTTTATATGTTTAAAATTTTGAAAAAAATGAATATATTTTGTATTTTTTAATGTTTGTCGTGGTTTTCCGATTTTTTGCCGACTTTTGCCGAAATGATTTTTTCCTGACCCTCGCCGACTTTTTGCCGATGTCGACTTAATCAACACTACTCTGTACAGACAGATTATTGGTTCAGTGATGTATCTGACGAATACCAGGCTAGATGTATGTTTTTCCTTGAGTCAGTATCTGGAAGAACCCAGACGTGTTCACATTGTTGTTACAAAACATATGATGAGATACCTTAAGGGTACATTGGATTTTGGTCTCTATTATACTAGAGATCATGACTTCAGACTGAGTGGTTACATCGATTCAGATTGAGATGGAAGTGTTTATGATAGAAAGAGCACTTCACGATGTTGTTTCAGTCTGAGGTCAGCCATGACTTCATGGCAGAGTAGGAAGCAATCAAGTATTGCTCTCAGCATGGCAGAAGCGGAATACATTGTTGCATGTTCCACCAGTTGTGAAGCCATATGGCTTCGGATGTTGTTGACAGATCTATTTGATCTGGAGGTGGAAGCCACCGTGATTCTATCTGATAACCAAGTTGTATAAAGATGATGGAAGACCATGTGTTCCATGATGAGTCAAAACTCAGAGAGAGACGATATCATTACATCTATGATATGGTGCAAAGAGGAGCCATAAAGCTCCAGTATGTTAGAACGAATGAACATGTTGTTGATGTGTTGACCAAGCTAACGAGGTATAAATATGATTCTCAATTATTTGGTGTCACTCTACACTCTATCACTTAATTTGTCAACCCGGGGTTCAGTTTACACTTGCGAGGCACCCAGTGCAGTATACACAGAAAGAAAACTTTCACCGAGCTATTGGAAAAGACTAACTAAATTGAACCATGCATAAATCAAAAGAAAAGCATAAAATATGAAGTCACGGTGCTTACAACCCCCAACCCAGTTGGTGGTACCTCTCGGGGTAGGATCTTTGAATTCTCATAACCCTATTCCCTCGCGTGTTCACCTCGTGGAGTCACAAGTACAGTGATTATGCAGCACACACCATCAAAGCAAAGGAAGCTATCTAATATGTTATAATTTACTTACTGGAATTTCAGAAGCAAAGTTGTCATTTAATAATTATGTTGGAACTATACCAGCAGATTACATCATCCCCAAATCATAATTTTATTATTGATAATCCAAACACTACTACAACTAAAGAATGCAAACCCAGATTTAGCAGATGATGTCAATATAAGTAAAGGACAAGAGGGAAATCAATAATCTGCAAAAGTATGAGTTCTAACAGATTCTATTCATCATTCTTCAGCAATTGCAGGTGGCCATTATGCAGCCCATGGCCACTCTTCAGCAGAAAAAAAGAAATTTAAATAACTATCAGCTACCTAAACTAGTATTTAACGACTATATATATATCTATATATGCAAAAAGTGAAAGAGCACACTGCCATACCTGTGAGTGGGCCCTGCCTCACTGGTAGGCATGTGCTCACAACTCCTAGATTACCAATATGAAATCAAATTGACATTCCACACATTAACAACAGTCTTTTATTAAATCAAAAATTGGAAAAGTCTGATAACAGAGCTCTCAGCTCTCACACAATCTATCCACAACCACTCTCACACACCCTCTATTGTTCTCTTGGATGCTAGCACACTCGTATATATACAATGTGACGGAATCTAGTTGCCCCAAATATTGGAGCGACCAACCCCTATTATGCTGCAAATAAGTTAAACAAACTTAATATTCTATTGCCCGCTGATTCGCTCAGCCTCATGATGTTGTACATTAGCCAATGAAACGTTAACTAATTCCCAAATTCCATGGGTTTCTCATAACTGATGGCTGAATCGGTTGGACTGTTGTGTGCAAGTGTGCTCGTATCCTATCTTGGGAATGTCACGTGCTGAGTTCTGGAACCTTGTAACTTATAGACATATGTTGAAGGTATATCTTTATGCTTACGGCTGGAACCTTGCTGAAGGTATAATTCCTTTAATTTATTTTTATGCTGAATGTTGCAACCTTGTAGGCTCGTGGACATATGCTGGAAGTATATTAATTTCCCCCTTTTTTGTATATCCTTATGCTGATTTTAATCCTTTAATTATATTGCTGATATATTTCCACGCTGAAGATATTCACATTAAAACTCATGGGCACACGCTAAAGGTTTCATGTTAATATCATTTTAGCGTTGGAACTGACATTAAATGTTGGGACTGATGTACATTAAGTGTTGGGACTGATGTACATTAAGTGTTAGGACTGATATATATCAAGTGTTGAGACTAATATTATATGCTGATATATTTTTTACGCTGCTACAGGACTGATTATGTAGCAGGCTGCTACAGGCCTGATTATGTAGCAGGTTGCTACATGTCCGATTATGTAGCAGATTTGAACACATGAGCACCCCACAACTATATCAACATTTAATGACTTGAATCTGTGGCAATGGATGTGCAATGACCCTGATTTGAAGAATATGTGAACCATTAAAGCAAAACCCTATAACAACTTGTTCACACGTGATTTGTCACTTCAAAAGTAAATACAAAACATGCTACTTCCCCTAATGTTAATCAGAAATCTATAGAAATATTATGAAATGCAATTGGAAAATCACCTCAAGCCTAAATCCCGCATATGGGCATTAAAATGGATGAGACAGGGTTATATGTAAATGATAAAGGGTTAAAAAGAAGGAAAAGAAGATGTCAAATAATGGTAATTTCGTGGCTCATCACAAGCCTCTATCTCGTGTAAAGTTTGAGCACTTTCGAGAAAAGCTTGGTGTAGTCCGAAAGGACCTCCCTCGAAAGGGGGAGTAGTGTTGTGATGCCAGCCTCATGCTGTGATGCCAGCCTAGTGCTGAAGATTTCCAACTTCGTGCTAATGTTGTTGTGATGCCAGCCTCGTGTTGTGATGCCAGCCTAGTGTTGAAGATTTCCAGCTTCGTGTTGATGTTGTTGTGATGCCAGCCTCGTGCTGTGATGCCAGCCTAGTGCTGAAGATTTCCAGCTTCGTGCTGATGTTGTTGTGATTCCAGCCTCGTGCTGTGATGCCAGCCTTGCGCTGAAGATTTCCAGCTTTGTGTCGATGTTGTTGTGATGCCAGCCCCGTGTTGTGATACCAGCCTAGTGATGAAGGTTTCCAGCTTCGTGTTGATGTTGTGATGCCAACCTCGTGATGTGATGCCAGCTTCGTGCTGAAGATTTCCAGCCTATTGTTGATGTTGATGATGCTCCAGCCTTCGTGTTGTGATACTGTTGTTGTCGATGATGCTCCATCCTTTGTGTTGCGATACTGTTGGTGTTGATGTTGTATCAGCCTTGTGTTGTTATTGATGATGATGTATTAGTGTTATACTAATCCATGTTGATGCAGATGATGATGCCATTCCAGCTCCCTGCTGTGAATGATGATATTGATGATGAGAAAAACTTCTGATGATTTATAGATATGCCAGTCAGTGTTCCAGACGTTGTTGATGTTGTTGCCCTCTCTCTCTCTCCTGATGATGTTATAGAATACCCTTCTTGTTAAGGGGGAGTGTTGAAATATTGTAACTGCAAAGAGTATTATATTTATTATTCATTTATTATTCATTAGATCAATCCCCGTTTGTGGATTGATCATGTCAGGCATTGTAATTGACCAAATCCCCTTTTGCGGATTGGTCAAACCCTAAATATATTATGCAAATTGAGAATTCGCCCCCCAGGGCAATTAAAGTGGTTTTAACCACTCAGAAAGACAAGTCGTCCCTGCCCAGTGAAGAGATACATTTTCAGCACCTGCTAGTTTGTATAAATAAAGGAAGTCGACCACTCATTTGCTCACTCACTCAGTTCACTCATCTAGTTTGCAAGTTTGAAGGAAGCTACAGTTGCCAGTTGCCGGAAGAAGGAAGAGAGAGAGGTGCATTGCTCAGTGGAGGATATTCTCTAGTGTTTGGTTTATTGTCTTGGCATTGTATTGGCTATCTATATTAAGGAAGTTTTCGCTAGGTTTTCTTCCCCATGAGGGTTTCCCAGGATAAATGTTGTGTATCTTGTGATTGTGTTTCTCTCAGTGATCCTATCTATGCTATGGTTATCTAGTAAATTGAAAAGAAACCTAATAATAGATTAAACCTTAACAATATCTACGTTCCAGCTCTGTCTCATGCAGGAACCACGTACCCTTCTTAGGGGCTTTCTCTCAGGTTTGTAAGCTGAGAGAAAGACTCACATAGCTGCAATGATCCACATCTCACAGGTTTGTAAGCTGGAGAATGTCTCACATAGCTGCAATCATCAACAAAAACATGTTTTGAGGTACATTGCAGGGTCAGTGGATTATGGCCTGGATTATATCAAAGGGGATGGAGTCAGTTTGGTTGGCTACAGAGACTTAGACTGGGCAGTATGTGCTACTGACAGGAAGAGCACCTCAGGGTGTTGTTTTGGGTTGGGGTCAGGACTTGTTTCCTGGTACAGCCGGAAACAGAAGTCAGTTGCTTTGAGTTCAGCTGAAGCAGAGTATATGGCGGCCAATTAGGCCAGTTGCAAGGCCATTTGGCTTCGTAAGATGTTGGTAAGTTTATTTGGTCAAGAGTTGCCTCCGACTGTCATTCACTGCGATAATCAGAGTTGTATCAAACTCTCTGAGAATCCAGTTTTCCATGACAGGTCGAAGCATATAGAGATCAGATACCACTTCATCATGGATTTTGGTTCAGCGAGGAGTGGTACAGTTGCAGTATATTTTGATTGACGAGCAGGTTGCAGACATTCTCACCAAGGCCCTGCCAAGGCGCAAACATGTCTACTTCAAAGACAAGATGGGCTTGGTGAGAAACACTTTCCTTGGTAAGAGGGAGTGTTGAGATTTGGGTACCTTGGGAAGTGGTCCCCATGTGGCTTTGAGTCTCTAACCACAAGTGGGAAATACTTTATGTCTAATTCAACTTTGACTTCACTTAAGTCAAAAAGTTGAATTTTTGTCACTCAGGCAAAAGTGACTAATAATTCACTTTGTGGGTGAATGAGGGGACATAAAGTGAACTTAGGGAACTTAACCCAAAGTGGGTTTGTGAGTGAGATTATTGTGGGATGATCTCAACCTTTGATTAGAGAATGGATGGAGAGAGCCATCCATCTCTTAGGTTTCCTTATGGAGGTTCAAGAGGGGTGCATAGGGCCTAAGGAGGCTCAATCTATCTTTTGTTCACTTGGAGAGGAAGAGGAGAGCAATGGAGATGGGAATGGAAGCATTGGATGAGGGTTTCAAGGGCACCTCCTTCCATGGAGGGCTCTAGGAGGCTTTGGCTTCCATTGTTTTGTGGTGTTCATGCTTGCTTGGAGGAGGGCGCACTATAGGAGGGGGGCGCACACCTAGCAGGGAGGCCTTGCACTTGTCAAATTGTTGGTTGGAGTGTCTTGTTGGAGAGGTAGCACACAAGGTCAAATTTGTGTTCAAGGGTTTCTTCTACAAGGAAACAAGGAGCAAGGGCGCAAGGCTTGAGTGAGATTGAGCAACAAAGGAGAAGGGCACACCATGCTTGGGCGCATTCACCTTCTTGGACTTGTATAGCAGCTTGAGAGGGGCTGCCTTTGTATCGGGTTCATTTGTTTCATGTACTTGTTGTATCTCACATTCTTTACATCCAATATATAGACTTATATTCCAAACTGGTTTTCCCCGGGGGGGTTTTATCCAGGGTCATGTTGACCAAAAACCCTTGTGTCCTATTTTCATGTATGCTAGAGTTTAGAACAACATTGTATTAGTTGTAAAGATCTAGCGGTGTGTTATATATTTGAGGTATGCATGTGCTAACCTATTGGCTACTAAAACTACATGCTAGAGCACCTTAAAAGCTTATGTAACTATAACAAAACAGCAGAAAAATTCCTGAACTGTTTGTTGTTATAAAACAGCAGCAAAGAACAGTTAGACAGCTGAAACTTAGAGCCAACTTCAGGTCAAAAACAGACCTTGTTGGCAGCCTGTTAGGACTTCAGATTTCTTCAGAGGTCACCAGGGAAACCTCCCTTGTGGTAGTCCTCTTCCATCACTAAAACGAGGGAAGTCTCTACTTAGGTGACAGTGGTAGATCCTTCCATAGTTACACAAAATTTGGGATCTTGTGGAGGGATTTGCACAAGTACAAATCCTGTGATGACAGTACCAAATGGAATAAGCAATCCCTGGTTTTCTTTTTTGAAAAATACATCTTATATTTACAGAATAATATTTACAAACAGATATGAAAAAATGGAAGGGTATATACAATCCCTGTTTATTAAGCAATTGACAGAATAAATCTGCAAATATATAATAAAATTTGAAGAATGAATGATGATTAAATGATCCCCATGACAATGTATAAATGTGCGTTCACTGGTCATGAGGTGAAGGGGTATATAACTTTAACCTAATTATTATTATTATTATTATTATTATTATTATTATTATTATTATTATTATGTTTCAATGCAATCTATGATGGTTCGTTGGCAATCATCCTACACTTACTTGATTGAGAGAACCATAGGTCAAGTTTCCTATACTTCCTGTCCCCATCTCTTTCTAAGCAAGTCCAATGTATTTCACTGTTGGAAAAAATTATTCCTTTTGCTTTGCCTCACTTTTATTCACAAGAGAGTCCATAAAGAAACAATGTGCTGGAGGTCTCACAACAATTAAGAAAAACATCTCATATATCTAGGCTCATGTATGTATGGCCACAACCTCTAGCCTTATATATCACAAATCCATTTGCTATACGATCTGGACGAAATGTTAAAACCCCTATATTACTATCACTAATCAACACCAACCACTAATAAAATCCGTTTCCTGGGGTTTTGGAAGCAAACAGATTGGAACATGTGATGCATCATGCAAATAATGGTGGTTGAAACATTAAGGAGGTCAAATAACTACATCAATCTGTGCCTTAAAGTAAGGACTCTATCTTGCTCTACATTTATTTCATTTCAGGATTATATAATAGTAGAAAAGCAATGTAGGAGTAGCAGAACCAATATGAAGCAGAAAAAGCAATAATAAAGGAAATGAATTTTTTGCTCCTCTACATTACTTTCTAGGAACATATACATGACTTTAATACCATTGTGACTATTATTAGGTCCATCTTGTTGATGATTGCAGCTGTGTGAGACATTCTCCAGCTTACAAACCTGTGAGATGTGGATCATTGCAGCTATGTGAGACTTTCTCCAGCTTACAAAGTTGAGAGAAAGCCCCTAAGAAGGGTACATGGTTCCTATCTGAGACAGAGCTGGAACATAGAGATGACCTCCTCCATTCAGAGAGTTGAGAATAACTCGAGATGATTATCCTGTGGGAAAGGTGATCTGTTGAGTTGGACGTGTCTGTGGCTGAGCACAAGGTGAACGTGAGAAATCCCAAAGTGTTGGGTGCATCGTCATGAGAACAGAAATGAAGATGATGTATTAGCCTCGTTTGAGCAGCAAAGTTGACAAGAAACTCCAGATGACTCTCCTGTGTGATGCAGTGGGAAAGAAGATCTGTTGAGTGGACGTGCCTGTGGACAAGCACAGGTGAATGTGTGAAGAATTGGTTCTTATGTGTAATGCAGTGAGCCAGAGATATAAACATCCCTATGGATGTGCCCCTAGTGGATGAGCACTAGTGGGTGTATCGGATCCCTTGCTATATTGTTCAAGAGTCAGACCTGCCTGTAACCCTAATTGTTATGTAAAGGGTACAGGTCGACCCCACCTTAATGTGATTAGTAATTGATGTAAAAGATAATTAATCTGGTTAATATTAATTATATTATAAGCTAGTGAGATCGGCCCTGTTGTGCCAATAGACACTTCTGTTGACAGGCTAAGTCTAGTATAAGTAAAGGTAAATTCCCATTGAGAAATCATATCTTTCATGTGAGTTTGGAAATTTCAACAAGTACACCTTCTTGGGAAAAGTGCACACCTCTCTTGGGCGCTAGTCTTCTAGGGTTTAAGCACCCTCTTGTGTGCCAAGTATTCTTGGTGGTGAAGGTCTTTCTCTTGAAGAATATAGCAAAGGATGTGGCTGGGTTTTCTTCCCTTGTTGAGAAGGGTTTCCCAGGATACTTCTTGTGTTCTTGTGCATGGTGTTTCTTCTTGTGATCTTGGTTGCTGCAACATTAATGGTTATGGTTAAGTAAAATGCTAAAATGGAATGAACTTCATGCTTAACCATTCTTATTGAAAAATCAACACATCTACCATGTTGTCAGCTATGCACTAGGGAATTTATAGGAAATACAATTTGATAGTAGTCAGAATAGAATGATTGGCCATCTCCAGTGAAAAGATAAAAGATTGGTATACCATGTGACAGTTAAAAATAGTTTGTCATCTATTTTTCCGAGGAAATGTACTCGCGGAAAAACCTATGAATACTTCCCCATGTTCCATGGATGGTAAGTGGGGTAAACCGTCAGCCCTAATTACAGGGCCTCACCCTAGGGGAATCAAGAGAGTAGAACCTGTGACCAACAACAAGCGTGATAAACTCACGTCTGGCTCTAGACCAATTGAGCTAACCCTCAGGGATTTTTTGTCATGTATATATAACAATCCCAAGTATTTAAATCGACAAGGCACAACATAAAAAATATCATTTTTGGATTTATCTGTGTAGACTTTAGAGTAGGTCATTTATGCATAACCCATGTCGCATGAGAACTAATCAGAATGACCAATAACCCAAAAATGATATTTCATATGTTGAACTGCAGAAGCCCCCGAAAGCTTAAAGGCACAATAGTTCATTGTACCTTTTCATTATAACCCCATTATTTATTATTGATTAATAATTAATCAATAAAAAAATTATATTACAGCTGCATTTTCCAGGTCCAGTATGAAAATTTATATATTTCAAGAGAGACACCAGATACACTCCCTTTTTATTGTTTATAGTATGGTGACAATTACCAGTCCCATACACCTCCTGCTCATCTGCAGACCATAATATAATTTCTCTTCTCTTTCCTATTGACAAATCTTAAATAGGGATATATCAGCATGTTCAAATGCTATATTTTCTTGAATCCACATTTTTCATAGGGATAATGGGTGAAACAAAGCTCTAAGAGCACTTTCAGAGTATGTCAAAATACTTAGATGCCCAAAATAATACATTTTGTGCAGAACTAAGCGTAAAATATAACTCTAAAATGGCTTTCCAGACAATACTTAGACCTTTTATTCTTTTGTATGCTAGTTGATATTGGTTTGAGATTATTCATGAAGGTGTTTCTCCAATCTTATGCTTTTCCTTGGCTAAAGTGTTGCTTAAAACAACTCTTTCTCTTCTCCAGCTTTGATTACACTTATGAATGTAAACTATATATTCTTATCAGTGACAGATGGGACAGTAAACATCATCATCAGAATCTTATCAGTGATATGCCTTTTAAGATTTCAATAATGCAAGGATGACAAAGATTTTATTGTTATATGCTCAATATATAACATCAGTCATGTTGACCACCTATTTCAACTAGGGGTCAACTCCAGGTACCATGAAACTGTGTACCCTATGGTACAACTTTTTTTGAAGACTTCTGGTTCTACAAGGCAATTTTTCCCTCGGCGCGTCTTTTTGTAATCGGAATGTCCGCTCCCCTGCGTGGGATAATAATGTAATGAGTCAGCATGAGTTATATTTTAGTCAATGTTGTATATCTCGTCTCTGGGAAAGTATCGGCGAGGGTCTGGATTGTAACTTCTCGGTGACATCGGCGGAAAATATCGGAATATCTCGGAAAATGTCGCAACAATCGAGGTCTAACTCAGAATATCTCGAAATATTTCGAATATATCGGGCAGGGGTATACCTCGAAATTTATCGAAATGTCGGAGATATATCAGAGAGATATACAACATTGATTTTAGTTAGTCACCTAGGACTTTATCATTAGGGAAGTCCTTTCATCGAGTGTTTTTTATCCTCGGGTAATTTTTAATTACCCTCGAGTTTTTCACTCACAATAATCCTCCAAAGTGGTGAAAGGCATTCAAATGATCGAGCCCAATGGGTGACTAGGGTCTAGGAATATTGTAAATGACCATGCTAGACATCTTCTGGAGTCTTGCGGAATTCCATCGAGTTTTAATAGTTTTTTTTAATTTATTAAAATTACCTATTTAATGGTAATTTTAATTAAATTTGATGTAAAAATGTAAAAATTTGGTCCTAGGGGATTTTGGTAGGGGTATGAGTACTCAAAAGAAATGGCACATGACCCCCTACATCCTTGGACCAAGTTTCAACTCATTTGGACAAGTTTTGCTAGGTCATTGTCCATGAGGAGTCCAAGTCAGTCTAGAGTCAGCATTTAATTGCTTTAATTTGGCTAAGTAAAAATGTCAAAACTTGTAAAATGAAAAAAAAGTCATGAGAGAGAGTGGGAAAGGTTTCCTAACCTTTTTCCTAAGTTGGGAAAGTGATTTTCCACTTAAAACACCCCCCCCCCATGCTAAGCCAACAACCTAAAGTCATGTCTCCCTAATAAAAAGTGTTCCCCCCTTCCTCTTGCACTTAGGGAAAATAAAAAATTAAAGTGAAAAAAGTGCATAAAACCCTAATTTCTCCCCCCTTGAGTCTAACTTAATGTTTGACATGTCAAAAAGGTGTTTTCCCCCTTCTCATGTCACCCCTCAAACCCTAACTCACTACCAAAACCCTAAAAGTGTTTATTTCTTGACTTTGTCTATCTATCTTTGATGTAAGCCACTCGGAGCTCATCCAAAAGGGGTTTTTCCTCTCTCCCAAGTATAAAAGAATGCCTACCCCTCCTCATTTCATGATCTATTCTCAGAGCAAGTTTGTGCTGACCAAATCTCTCTCTCTCTCTCTCTCTCTCTCTCTCTCTCATTTCTTCTTGTAAGTTTTGCTACAAGTATCTCTCTCTCTCTCTCTCTCTCTCTCTCTCTCTCTCTCTCTCTCTCTCTCTCTCATTTCTTCTTGTAAGTTTTGCTACAAGTATTTGCATGCAATTTTTATTGAATGAAAAGAAGCTTTGGAGGAATACCATCTTGGCATTGGGAGTCTTCTTGATGTTGTGCATATATTATTGAGGTAATATTGTTATTGTTCTAGTGTTTTTCTTGTTTACCTAGCCTAAGTTAAGAGATCTAAAGCAAAGTATTTTGTTTGGTAAAATAAGTAGAAGTATTTCTATTTGTTTTAGTGAAGTAATTTTAATAGAACTAGTAAAGTATTTTACTTGTTTATTAGATCTACTCACCTCTTGATTGGTTTTGTAGCAAGTTTGACACCATTTGCAGGTCACCAAAGTGTTGGAACAAGTAGATTTCAGATCTGGAAATTTACTTGTTTAGCCTACATTAGCCTCCAAAAATTTTTGTTCATTTGCCCCATTATTCCATATTGATTTGACACATTTTTTATTCTGAAATAGGCTTTAAAAAAACATACTTTATATTCAGAATTTTTATATAAAAAAAATTTATAAAATTTTTGTTTTACTCTAACAGAAATTTCTAAGTTGTTTTGAGTATTTTTGGAGCATTTCCAGCAAGCATTAGCTTGCTGTTTTTTGCAGGTTTTCACCAGAACAAGGGGAGGTGCTGCCCATTTTGGGCCTCAAAACACTCCAAAAGAGCCTCGCAAGTAGGGGTTTCAAAACCCTTTTCTTCTCTATCGCTTTCAAGCATTGTAAGCAGCCCAAGAGAGTCTCTTGGGCTTGCATTCTTCTCAAAGTTAATTTTATGTTTTGTGAATAAGTTTTAATTTTGCCTACAACTTGCAAAGTGATTTGGCCTTGCCAATCCATGCAAAATCATAAGGCTAGGATTAGTTTTATGTTTTATGCATATATTATTTGTCCCACTTGTACCTGAGGCTAGGTTTATTTGCTTTATGTTTTAAAATTAATCTTTTATTTTCATACCCACTTTGGCACAAAATCGGTAGGTTTGTCCTCCTCCTCCTTGTGCCTTTGTTGAGGTTGCTAAGTCTTGACATTTTTTCTTGTTTGCCCCACTTGTCCTTAAGGCAAGGTTGTGAGGCTAGGTGCAATTATTTTATTTTTTCAAGTCCATTTACTTGCTTTAATTCACTTTTTCCTACACCTTGCAAAATGATTTGGCCTAGCCAATCCATGCAATATCGTAAGGCTTGTATAACTTGTATAATGTGTTAATATCTTTGTTATTTGGGAAGTAACCACACCTAGATTAAGTAGGGGAGTAACTCATTTGTTGTTGGGAAAGTAATCATATCTAGTAACTAGGCACCCAAACCGGTACAACTTTCACCATCAAAAAGGGTGATTTGTGAAAGCTACAGGGGGTGGAAGTCGGGGACGGCTTCACGGCACTAAGTGTCCTCCCTGCTTGAGCACCCAAGCATTCCGGATTGACCTATGGAGCTAGGGGAGGACCTTGCTTGTCCTCCTTCTTGAGCACCCAGCAATTCTTTTGGTTAAAGCGGTAAGAGTTTAGGGGTAAACACATAGTCTAGGCTTTCATCTTCAAACCTTAATCCCCCTAACTAAAGAGAGACTTTAAAATTCTCCTAAAATCAACCTACAACACTTTCACAACTTATGTGCTCTCATTTTCAGTTATCTTATTTAAGTTGTGCAAGTTTTATGTTCAAAGCATTTTCATGTACTTTACTTTACTAGCATCTTTACTTTCCAAGTAACTTTACTTTCAATTTGGGCGCATTTACTTTCAAGCTATCTACTTCCTAAGTTGCGCACTATCTCTCTTTGGGCAAGTTAGTTTCAAGTTATTTTGAGTTGCATCATTCATTGTATATTGGGTTGATCTCTTGTATAGTTGTATAATCATCTAAGTTGTCTAGTTTATTGTACATCTATTTCATTTCATTCACAATTGTTTAAAGTGTAAAGCTTATTCTTTATTCTTTAAGGTTGATTTATTGCATTGTTTATTTCTTATATAGTTTGTATATTTGTTACATCTATCTATTGACTCCATTTACCCATCTTTAGGCACTAGTCTTAATTAAGCTTGTAGGTGAAGGGGTTTGTTTGTCATTAAAAATTTGCATTTGCATTGTTGATTGTCATTTAGGTTAGGTCTCCCTAACTCAAGATTTAAAATTAACTCCTAGAACACTTAATCAACTTAACTTAGTTAAGTAGGGTCTACTCCCCTTGGCTTCCCTAGGAGTGAGCCTGGACAGAAGAAGTCCAAATCGAGGTGACAGTGGGTTTGGACTTAGGCTTGTGCCTCCAAGGACACACCAAGTGGGTTGGAGACTTCTCCACACTTGTAGGTGTGTATAAGGACGGCAATAAGGCCAATGGATAAAATCAAGCCATTCAAGTAGAATGTTGTCCACTAAATTTCTAAATTTGTTAATTTTGAGTTCCATTGAATACCGTTTCTTCTTAAATATGTATTCTTCTTAATCATGAACGTAGCAGTCTTTCATAAACTGTAGCTGAAACATTTAGTTCATGCTTTAGGTTGTGCAACAAAATAGTTTTGCATCGTTGCAGAAAACCATGCACACAGGTTCCAGCAGTTTGCAGATAAAACAAAAATTATCATGGGCATATTGTGTCAAATCAGTCAAATTATGTCTACAGGAAAATCTACTTTTGCTTCCTATCAGCATGTATCCAGGATTAGCCCCAGATTACCTTATAGGTACGCTGTGAGTAGGTTCTTTCCAAGCGCTGAACAAAATGACAAAATGTTCCAGTTTTGTCCATTGGGCATACTCCATCATGTGCACACTACAAGAAATAGTATAATGTCAAACCTGATACCAATGAAAAAATGGCACTAATCATTTCAGACACAAATTCTCTGGCAGAAGCAACTCACAGGAGCAACCACAAATGCACCAGTGTCTGAAGATGATGAGCTATTCATTGTGCTTTCCTGTGACTCGAATGCCTCTTTGGAGGTTGTTTCACTCTTCCTACACTTCTACAAAAATCAATAACCGAACAGAGCTACTGAGATTAAAAATATTAGTAAACACTGATCTAAAGTGCATTTGTCAATACCAACACAACTTTAAATAAATAATTGAGTTTAAATAAAAGCAAGGAAGGAATGCAAAATGGTAGACAAGATCATCAGGAAAGGGCATCTAACAATGTTAAAGAAATCAGATAGTAGCAAAGATCATTATGGTATAGGAAGAAACAAAGAGAAGAATAACATAGTCGCTCATTATGAAACAGAGTCAATTCAAGATTCTTATCTTATTTTTATTGGTATGGAAATGTGATAAGATCTCTTGTTTGAAAAATGGGCAAAAAGAAAATTATGGTCAAAATAAGGATCCTTCCATATTACCTTTTTCTCCAACCATAGAATGTGAGATCGAATCTGACGAATGGTGCTTGACCCTCCTGGAGTCCCAGGCTCGATTAATACCTGTCACATAATTATTAATACAATAGTTAACAGTACAAAGTATGGCCCCCAGTTCTAGATAAAAAACATTAACACCAAGTCTTCTTCCAACAATATCATAATTAAAAGCTATTTTCCTATGAATCCTTTTACTGAATGCAAACTTTAACATATAACCATTTTTACCAAGAATGACATACAGATATATGTGAATTGAAATACATCTTAAAATTTAAGATACACTAAAGCACATCTATTTATCTATCTAAATATAGATATAAAGATAGAGAAAAAGAGAGAGAGAGGAGAACAGAATTTTATTAAACAACCACCAGACCAAGTAGTCTGCTGAATGAGATATTACATCTCAATGCTTCTGACCTTTATTAATTGAATAGCTAATAAAAATTAAATGAATGCCAAAAAAAAGGAAATAAACTGTAAAGCACTGTAATAGACATAAATGCATAATATAAATATAAATAAATAAGTAATAAATGAAGAGACACTCCCGGATGGGGTGACAAGTGGCTCTCAATGGACGACAGGTGGCAATAGGCAGCATCGGGAGTTATTAACCCCTGTCGCCAGCCTCCCTTCCATTCAGATCGAATGACCCGCACTCATCTAGAAGTTATGGTAGTGCATTGGGCTTTCCAAGGTGACTTAATGGTGCCTTGCGCGAACCAAGCTGGGTGTACAAAGCAAGGTACCAGAACCAGCAAATCAGTCACCTCGGCTTTCATGGCATTCGCCCCTGTCAACTCGCAAGGCACTATGAAGGCATGTGCCATGGAGCGCTCTCCCATTCTATCTTTGCAGTATGCTCGTTTGCTCCTTGGCTCCCTCTTGCTCCTGAATGTTTGGACACCCACCGTCAATCCTCCATTGATTTTCCTGCACAGTCCCACCCAAAACTCCTACACCATGCCCAGAGAGAGGGGCAAATATAGAAGGGGTCCATTGTATTGCAGCACCCTAACTAGACGCAATAGACTCGCCCCCTCTTAGCTCGCCCTCATCACTACCAGTAATCCCGACCCAAGCCATAATTGGCCTCAACAACCCCTGCCTCCAACCTCTAATCCCACAATTGACTATGTCAGTTGCCCTATCGAGGAGGAAATTCTCCCTCCTAAGGAGCTCACTCCTCCGCTGAGATTTCATCCGAAAATTGCCCCTCTCAGAGCCCATACTCCAGACCATAGTTTTGGCACCGGAGGATGCATTGTGGAGGAAGAAATTCCTCCTAGTTGGCAAATGGAAATTCCATCAATAGCTACGGACGCAGACTTGGAGATGGATGCAGAGCTGATGGAGGAGCCGCCTCCGCCCACCCCGCTTCAACTCCTGGATGAGCATCTTCAGCTTATTTTTGAACTGCGGAAGAAACTTGACAACCAGGCGCACATCCAGCGAATTCTCGGACAGAGAAAGGACCTCCTGTTCGACGCCATGATTGAAGCTCTAGCAACCAAGCAGTGCCCAACCTGCAGCCAAAAACTCGCCCCAACTTACAGCGCTCATGGTAGCCTGAGCTCGCATTTGGATTAGCTCCCCAAGTCTATGTTTTTCTTTTGGCTATGTCAATTACGCAGAGAACTGAGATTGTCTATCTTACAATGTATGTCAGTCAGCCAAGGCCACTGGTTAGTCGGTCATTGTGACCATTTTTTACAGTTAGTCATTCTCATTGTCTTGTTCAAACAGTCACAGTTGCTCTTGGATTTTGATGGCCACCTGTCCTGGTTTCCCAGATGTGGCAGGACAGATAGCAGACTCCAGATTTTGTAATGCCACGCATATTTGTGAATATTAATATATAGTTCCTTTTATTTACAAAAATAAATAAATAAATGAAGAGACACCTGATCTATTTATCTATCTAAATATAGATATATAGATAGAGAAAAAAAGAGAGAGTGGAACAAAATTTTATTAAACAACCACCAGACCAAGTAGTCTGGATGAGATATTACATCTCAATGCTTCAGACCTTTATTTATTAATTGAATAGCTAATAAAAATTAAATGAATGCCAAAAAAAGGAAATAAAGTGTAAAGCATTGTAATAGACATAAATGCATAATACAAATATAAATAAATAATTAATAAATGAAGACACACCTTAATAAAAGGAC
>JZKD02S1884599.1:54845-71886 GCA_000966675.3 Picea glauca
AATGAATGTGTAATACATAATCCAAATGTATTTAGAGTTATTTAAACATAATCCAACTAGATTATGGATTTTTACACTACTCAATCCATCTATATAATTCATTTAAGCAACATAAACTTATGTACTTCTACCTTCCTTACTACTCAAAGTGTTCTTTTTCTTTATTTTATTATTAGCTCTACAAAATAATTGAGTTCAAATGTTATTTTAGGCTCTCTCGATGTTGAACACTAAAGATATCCTAGTGCTTTCATCATATACCATATTTATGATATCATATGTCACTCACTGCAAGCCAATCTATGGTTACCAAAACATTGATATGTTCTTGATCGAATTCTATAGAGTAAATTAACCAATCTACATCTTTTCAATATCATTCATAACGATGATGTTTATACCTGCTTTTGTGTAGTAACAAGAATTCACATAATCAAGTATAGTGTCACAATCCTCTTAATATCATTCATGTGCATACTTTTTTTGTTTTGTAAATAAACAAAAATATATTACCTTAAATGCATCAAGTCAGTACAATGTTCTTAGTTTGCCACCTGTTCTGCCACAACAAGGAAACCAGAACATGTGGCTTGTAGAAAAACTTAGAAAACATAACTGAAACTAGAAAATATGTCGTGACAAGTGTCATGCACCAGAAATATGACATGTCTAGTATCATGCACCAGAAAATATGTTTAATGACAGAAAAATTAACATGGTTGTTGCCATAAACCAGAGAATTTATCAAAACCAAAAATATCTAACGCTGGTTCCTTATATGCAAAAAGAGAGATAATCTAGAGGTTTGGCGAACTCATGCATCCATCATTGTTGTAGGTGAAGATGAACATTTGTCCACAAGTTGGACAACGTGTCTTATCCGGTGCACCCGACATGGAGTCAAAAAGGAGGTCCATGCATCCACTGAGGATGTTCTGATTATGAATTTGGTCCTCCATGTTCCGTCGCATATCGAAGATCACCTGGAGGTGGTTGTCCGAAAAATGGTGTGGATTGAGCAGAGGCTGCTCAATTTTCCCCACCATGTCCTCATGAGGAGTCGTGTCTGCATCAAAAGATGTTGGTGGAATTCTTCCATGGCCAGTCCAAGGGTGGTGTTTCGAGCTATCCAATCTGTCAGCCAACTGGGGGGAATTTCTTCCTCAACCACACAATCGCCTTGCTCCAAAGACTGGGCCTGAGGACTGGTGATGATGCAAGGCTTTGACAGAGCTTCCAAAGTTTGTATCTCAAGAGGAGGAATTTCTTCATCAACATAGAAACTTCCGGGATCAAGCATGGTATCGGCGAGTGTGGAGCACTGATGGAGGGCGAAGGAATTTCAAGCAAATTCTGTCCAATGCCAGGAGAGCTGGTGGTCGAAAGAGAGGTCTGTGAGGGATCAAGGGGGTTGCGCCGAGTAATGAAGTTATAATAATGTGGCCCTCTTTTGGGTTTACATCGCTCTTTAGGCATGATGGAAGAATTATAGTAGAGGAGGGGGCAGGGAAGCAAATTAGGATTTTGGTTTAGAGAAGAACATGCTAGAGACACAATGCTGGTGAGGTGAAAATTGAAGAGGGTAACCTGCAGAGGGATGGAAGCCACTGGACGAAGGGGAGAATGCTCGCAACATGAAATCTTGGAATACCATAAGAACAGGAAAGCGAACGGAAAATGAAGAATGATAGAGTGCCAGAGGAATATTACCTTCATAGAGGTCGGTGAAGTGATTGTGAGGAGCACCATGAAGGCATAGGTGATGCCAACCCGATGCCTTGTACCTGCTCTAATACTCCAACTTTGGTTCGCGTGGGGAGCCATTAAATTCCTTATGGTGTAGCAACGCACTACCATAATTGCAACGCGAGAGACCGTCATTCGAAAGGCTTAGATATGGGGTTGGTAGCTGGGGATAATAACTCCCCTTGCTGCATGAGCGCCATGTTGCTCCAACTGGCCAACTGTCACCCCATCCGGGGAATCATTCATGTGCATATTAAATATAATGTCACAATCCTTTTAATATCTTTCACGTGCATACTATGTATACCTACATTTGGTAATAACGAGAACCCAATAATTTTATATAGGTTACATAAGGTCAGATAATTTTTATTTGTTTAATTTTATATCATGATTGTACAAGGTATACTAGCAATTTCCCTTAAAGTTTCAAGACAAGTTGATAAAATGAGTAATGTAAGAAGAAATATTGATTTTATTGGTGATTACTCTAAATAATGCTAAAACACTGCTATGAATGAGATAAGGCAAGGTTGTGTATGCAGTATAGGATGTATACCACCATCACAATTTATTTTTGGTCTAGGTAGTGTTAATCGTCATTGATCAAATGTATGTTGCCAAGAGGAGATAAATTGTCTATATAGCTGCCCTAGGATAATCCATTGCAACCCTAGTTCTAACACTATTTCTAATGGAATAAATAATATATATGTTTCCATGTTCCTAAACTACATGTGAACGCTGCGTTTTTCACTCCCTTATTTTATTTGAAGGCATGTACATATTCTCCTAAGATTTATGGAAACATTTATTTGTGGCCAACTCATTGTATATAAAAGGATCAACAATTATTTATTATTCGAGGAAAATAGGGCCACTCAAATGTGCAACAATTCCCAATAATTCCTTTTAATATATATACATATAATAGACACTTCGCGTCTAATGGTATAGAGATTGATATTTGTATTCAGTTTTGATTGAGGTTAAACACTCAATTTACATATTTAACACATTCATTCATACATACATTTATGCCTTCTTTAATGAGGTTTTATTCACAATTAATTCTATCATGTGGAAATCATATCCCTTGAGGAAATGTTAAAGCTAATAGTGATATATTCCAACCGGTCACTATCACTAAAGTTGCTTGAATTCATCACAAAATTCATATAGTTTTGATCTTTAAATTGTTGTGGATATTCCATTGGAACATTTCATGACAAAAGATCTTACAAGTTTCTACAAACTCTTCGTTATGTGGTGTGTTGCTTAAGATTATGATTTAATATTACTAGCTTAGCACACAAATACTAGAATAAGTTGAGACTAAAATAACAGAAGATAAAAAAAATACCATATTGTCCACACATGAATACAAGAATGTACATTGGGAAACTCAATATGTGAAAACCTATCTAGAAGGTGAGGACTATGCCTTGCTCTTTTCTTCTCAGTTATGAAATGCAAATACAAAGAAAGGTGAACTCACTGTGGAAGTGTCATGGGCATTGTGAGCTTTATTATTGCTACAAGGTCTTCTTCCTCTATTTTGCTCCAATATCCCACTACGTTTCTATGCTCAACTATGGAACAATAATCAATATGATAAGAATGGAACCTAAAGCAATAGCATCTATTACTACCTTCAAGCAAGTTTGGAATATTTTGCAATAATATTATGAGACTAAGACTCTTGTTATGTACATAAAATTCCTAGCCTTTTATATGAGTCAATGGACATTATATTCATCACATGAACAAGATCGACATTATGATAGAGCAACACACAACAATAAATGTGAGAGTTTGTAGAAGAATTCATAAATATGGCTCTTCTACATAGACAACCACAAATTTGCTACAATTTGAATGTCTCCTCGAGTTGAGGATTGATGGTCTATTGCTACACTATGTTGACTTTGTCTACACTCCTCTTTTGCATAAGAGGTGGCTAGACTAGAAGGCAATGCTATTATGGTGCTTCTATATAGATAACCACAAATTTGCTACAATTTGAATGTCTCCTCAATTTCAGGCTTTATGGTCTATACCTCATGAAAATAAAGCTTTTCCTTTCAAATTTTAACATTATGGGAAAAAATAATCCTACCTCGAGGTAAAGAAAGTAACCCACAAAATGATTTTAACTATAAAAAAACTCCAACAAGAAGAAATTTACCTATGAAAATATGCCCACATCATATTGACAAGTCATTATATATTGAATGATAAGCATTTAGTGTAGCTTAGGTAGATTGCAGAGCACACAATCAAGACAAAAAAATTGATTGAAGGTTGAAATAGGAGAAAAATATAATGAGGGAGTCATATTTACAACTATTAAAAAATTGCACCAAAATACTAAGGTTGGTTCACTATAATCGAGAAAAAAGTACAAGTTGACACAAGATGGAGGAAGTCTCTAAAATAATTAAGATCATCACGAGTGTATGGATAACCCTTTAAAAGGTAGAACCATAGGTCAAGTTGTGGTCGCATGAAATATGTAGGAATGTTTGATCACAAAGGAGGCACATTGCTGAAGAAGAACAAAAGAGGTTGTTGGGAAGGACACATTGGCTATTGGAGTGATCAAATAGGGGTAAAAAGGAATACCATACTGTGGTTATCCAATAAAGGTTCATGCCTATATTCAAAATTAGGGCTTCCAATTATTAAGTTAAGAAGCATAGAAGGAGGACCTAGCAATATAAAGATCGAATCTGACATAAAAAAGGTTTTATCCAAAAAATGGTGCACATTAAAATAGAATCATATGGATGCAGCTAGGGTGAGAACAAGATAAGAGCCACATAAAAAATTTCAATAGAAAGTTGGACCTATTAGAGGCTCCATCAAAGCTCAAAACATGCAATGTTTGTGAGTGTTTCCATTCTTCGATCTCATGGCTTGAAATATGGAGCTTCCAAGAAAGTCTAGAGGATTTAATACCTTTGGATTTGGGAATGCCACTTGGGTTGCAGGATTGGTTGGGAAAAATAAGTTTAAACCACTGCTCTTCTTCATTGTTCAATCATTGTTGATTAGATCAATTTTTCTTCTTAATATTAAAGTGCTCCACCATTAATCCCAATCTATTTGAAGCCACTGCAGCTGGGGTGGAATATTCATCAGAAAAGATCACACGATTTCATGCTAACCATATTTTCCATGTAACGGATTTAGGCATGGCTAGAAATGTTGCTTTAAAGGTTTGTTTGTGTTCTAGAGATTCCTTGTACATTGTTTTCCATTTATTTAAAATATTACTGAGTGTTTTTGGACATGTGATACAAAAGAAAAGAGTTTCGAGCACTAGTGATCACACCTCCTTGGAGAATGGACACTCCAGAAATAAGTATGTACTAGTTTCCTCCGAACTGCATCAAATATCACACCTGTATGGCCATTGAACCTTATTTTCTGTAGATTCTCCCTCGTTAAAATCTTGTTGTGAACCAACGTCCAACATAATATGTTGATTTTTGGGAGGCCATCAATATTCCAAGTATTTTTCCACATATTTGAACTAGGGGGTAAGTTGACCTGAGCTAAGAGGGTGGCATATTCAACTTTGATAAAGTGATGACCTTCTCCCCATCCACATGAATCTTTAGAAACCAGATGGCAAGGAGAAAAACAAATGAGTCCTCGACACAATTCAAGAAATATGCCTTGAAGGTGAGAGGAAGGCCCAAAAGCTACCAGCCCGCCCAAGCTCCAGAAGGGAGCCACTTGGAGATACGAAACAGAGTGGAGATGCAATGCTTCTTACACCAGTCTTGTAATGGTGAAAGTGTGAGATTTTGTTGAAGGGATGACTCCCCATGATTCTATCCTCCCATATGTCAATCTTGTACCCATTCCCCAGATTCTTGTGCCCATTGAAAAAAATGCTACGACTCCCAAAACCCACCATGCAGTTCAAGAGAGAGGAAGCCAATGAATTTCTTAAGAAACACAGAGGGGGAGAAGAGCTCCTCGATAAATATTTGTCCGAACCAAGAGATGATACCGATTCCACTCAGATTGAGGTAAGTTCTTTAAAAAACGCTACAAATAATTCACTTGGCTATTCACTCATATAATTGGATTGGAATCCACAACCTCTGTGCCAAAAAATATTGTTTATATTCTCCATTATTTTGTGCATGAGGATGCCCTGATTGATTGGGGCTAGATTATTTCAAATTAAATTTCATTTCAACTGGGTGGTTCGAAAAGAACCCGAAAATTCTACATGACTTCTTTTTTGATATTCACCACAGACTACTGCCACATTTTCAAAGACTTGCCAAGGGAAAGGAGTGTCGAATTCAAGGTGGAACCAGTCTCTGTCTGGTATCCAACCTTATGGAGACATAAGGCTCAATACAATTTCTATTCGGTCCACAAAAAAATTATTTTTGAATTAAAAAAATTAATCTATGGTCCTGACACATCGATAATGTCACTTGAGGCTGCCTCCTTTCTCTCAGAGAAAATAATTTTTGAGAGTACAGAGGATTTCATTATTCTAATATTATTTGGTTTCCAAAAGAAACCTTTTTTCTCTCCTTCTATGTATGTAATAAACACTTTGTTATCGAAATATGCAGACAATACAAGTACCAGGAACACCTTTTTAATGAAAAATAAAGAAGCAATCATTCCATTTCCCCAGAGAATTAGAGAAGTTGTTGTAAATCATATTTCTTATTTGGATGAATTTGTAGGAAATTTTGACCAACTTGGCCTGAAATAAGATAAATGCATTGAGGGTTTCGACCCTAATGACTTGTTTTCTGCACACATGTCCCTGGTAGGATATTATTCTTATTTCACTAAGTTTGAACAATTTAAGGAAGGAGGAGGGGACAATCAAAATCTCCCTGAGACCTCAGTTGATGAAGCCCTGAATGATATCGAAGAGTTAGCTAACACTAATGAGTGTTATAGACAAAAGGGAAGATAAGTAACAAACAAAACCCCCAATTATCCCAGTGTTTCATAGAGAAGTACCCCTGCTAAAACAAAACCTCGAAGTAGCAGTATGGAAAAAAGGAAAACACTTTCCAGAAACTCAGGTGGTGGTGGTGACAAAGACCCTACGAAGACAAATCTGGAAAAATCCCATGTCGTGCATACTTGTACTAAAAGAAAGAGAGAGAGACCCAGAAAACAGGACCAGAAATACATGAAATTGAAGAAAGTCCCCTAGCAATGGATGTTGATGAAGTGTTAGAAGAACCCAGTTGGTTAGAACAATGACTATTGGAAACTCATGAAATTGTTGAAGCTCTGATCACCCAATAACCAAAGATATTTGAAGAAGAATATGTCACACTTCACCACGCGACCTACAAAAAAAATTCCAAAAACTTGTTAATAAAAAAAGTTAACATGAAAAATAAGAAAGTGTCTGAAAAATGGAAATAAAAAATTGATTTCCACGAGGTTGCACCCTAAAAAATTGTATTGTTTCATGAAGCAACTGAAGAAGCATTAAAATAATCTGTTTGTAATATTGAGAAAGAAAATTTAATTCTAAAAGAAAAAATAAAGGAATTATAGACAACTCTAATTCCAAAACCATTATTTGTTGAACCCTTAACCATAATTCAACCAACAGTTACCCTAGAGGACATCACAGAAAGCAATATTAAGGTTAAAGGTTCCTCCAATTTGTTGTTGGCAGTGAAAAATATGTTTGAGATGGAACTAAAAAATAATAGATTTAATCCATGAAATCTAGGAGCTAGCACAAAGCTCGACCAATTTTTCAACAAGGATTATGCATTTTAGAGAGTATCTCCTAAAGGATCTAGAGAATGAAAAAGGTTTTTACTAGGAGTTTGTGTGAACATTTGCGAAAAAAACTTCAAGTTTAAGTGACACCCACAAAAGAGAACAAAACCTTCCCTCTAGTATCTGAATGAAGCAAATCAATGCCTGCTGGTTGAAAATAATTAAAAGTTTAAGATAAATGTTGAATGAGTTGGATGCTATGAAAATCAAAAGAGGTGAAATTTTCCTAAAACTCGTTGATCTTACAAAAGAACTTGACCACCCAAATTTATTAATGGATACTCCCCAGGCTCAAAAAATGCTCAAAAATCAAAGTTCTCATAATTGAATGAAACCAATTCCATTGTGATCGGCCCGTCATGTTGATTCCAGAAATATATTTACTTTCTCAAATGGGCTCCGTATGAGAGAGTTATCGCACTATGACCGTTTTCTCAAATAACTAAAAAGTCAAAGGTCAAACTAGCAAAAAGTCAATGTTGACGTCAACATAACATCACCAAAGACACCTCATGATGCTGATGTGGCAGAGACATGTGGTAGCAGTTGACTGGGTAGATGACAGATCCAATCAGAATTGGACACGTGGCAAAGTTTGGTCAAATGTGGTGGTGCCACGTGGCCCAGGCATGGGAAGCCACATGGCACCCAGTCAGGGTCGAATGGAAAGTGGTAAAAATGTTTGGGGGTTCGTGGGTTTTGAACCCATGGCCACCCACCAAGCCCAAGCCTTAAGAAATGACCCAACACCAATGTGCCAATGTATTCCTTGTTATATGAAATGCATTTTAATATAATTATGTTGTAATGTTTTGTATGGCGCAAAAGGGAGGGGGCTAGAGCTAAAGCCCCAGCCCGTGGACTTATCCACACATACATGCGACCATAACAAAAGATTAAGGCGCGAGGGTTTTGGATAGGGCCTAGCCCTTGGACTTCGACGTATCCATATAACCGCAAGCGGGAAGTCGGGGGGTCCTATCCCTTAGGGCATAGACCATCCTAGACCCTGATCCCATGTAGAGCGCATCAAATCCAGGAGCTAGCACATTAAGGGGGCTAGTTCCCAGCCCTTTGGGATAACGCTTGGCCATATGAGATGCATATGACCTGTTCCAAGGGGGCTATACTGTGTATTTTAATTAAAAGTGGGTTTTTTTAACTATACAAAATGGATTTTTGCCTGATTTTTGGACTAGAATTGGTTTTTTTAGGATATCTTGGCCATTTGGAGGGGGATTTGATCCCATAAAGAGGCCAGATCTTCAGGGGAAGTTGAGATTCCTCATCTGAGCATCAAAAATATAAAAACCAAGCTTTTTGAAGCTTGGAGGAGACTTTTTGATGCAGGGTTTTGAAGGAGCAGTTTGTAAATTTTGGCCTTTTCTCATGTTTTGAGGGGCATTTTTGCCACATTTTTGAGAGGAATTTGATGGGGCATGCATGAATCTGAGAAAGGAGGTCTTTCACAATAGATCTGAAGCATGTTATGTAACAACAAATAGCCATTGTAAGAGAACTTTGAGCATTTTAAAGAGCAATAAAGAGGTCCTCCACTTGGAAGCGGGCCCAGAGACGTAGCCAACGATTGGTGAACTCCGTTAACAAGTCTTGTCTCTGTTTTTATTTCTGTTTTTTCTATTTTCTTCTCTTAATTTGTAGCATGATTATTAATGATTGATCTCTTTAATCATTAATAAGCATAAAGTAAAAGTCACATTTTGATATTCCACAACAAGATAATAAGTTTATGTATTTCACATTCTTATCGATCCGATGCATAAAATACATTAAACTAACTTGCAATTTATCAGTAATACCTTCATTTTTGGATCAGATACCATACTTATGTCCAAAGAGATACTATTGGAACACCTTGAAGCATTAAAGGTTGCATGGACAAGTGAGTTTACTTAATCAATTGAATTCTCTGAAGATGAGGTTGAAAGGTGGTCGGTTTGATATATTAATAAGAATGATGACATCGAGGACACGTTGGACCAACTAAGTATTGAATTAAGAGAAATAAATAATGAATTATTTGAGATAAAAACAAAGCATGAAATAATTGTTTCTCCAATGAGGGAGTACATAGAAGAATGGTTAAGAAAAGATTTGGTTAAGATCACCAAGATAGATCAACATGAAGTGGTTACAATGGTTATGCCACCTCGAACACAATAACAACCACTTGCAAAAGACATCTCAACAAGCAAGTAAAGGGTTCAAAGATTTCCATCACAGTAATTCGAGTAGCAACATTATTCTTTCCCTTTTCATCTTTCTTCTTCAGTTATTTGTCATTTCACCTTTTATGTTCCTAGTAACCTGTGAAACCTAGGGCCAACCCTTGACCATTTCTCTTTTTTCTTCCAAGTCTCTCTTTTATTTCATGGTTCGCGAGAGCCCCATCCTATTCATCTTTGAAGGAAAAATGCAATCTATTTTATTTTTAACCCAAGACAATACTCTTTATTTATTTAAAGTCATCTATTATTTTTTGAGGTTCCTAGAGAACTAGTTTCAGACATAACATTATTGATTTCTCAAGACTTTTAATTTAAGCATGAGATTTGAAATGTGTGTCTATCAGAATCTTTATTGGGTTTAATGAAATGATCATTTATATTTTTGTGTTATATGTGGTCCATGCTTTCATTTCCCTTTGGTTGAATATTGTGTTCTACTTTGATGGATGTTGTGATGGAAATGTTGTCTTATTTTACTGCATACTCTTTTGGTTTATGATTTTGTAACATATTGTAAATAGTTTCTTTATATAAGATACTTGGTCCTTTATAAGGTATTCTTTGCATGTGAAGATTTATTTCAAGAATAAGCTTGGTCCTTTCTCAGGAATTTTTTTGTTCTTGTATTTTATTTTAAAGAGAGGAGTACCACCTCTTTAAAAACATAGGGGGATTTATCCTCGTGAGGTTGACTTAAATACTGTAAAACAATATTTTTGATCAACATTTTTGGTGACCGTACTGGGGAACTAAACAAAAGTTTGGTTTCGTAGATCAAAAAATTCAATGAATCTACCTGAACCCAACCAACCCCAAATACAAATTGGATTAAGAGATCAAAGAAGTATCCTGCACTAGTTGTATGACCTAGCAATTGCAACAACAAAGAAGCCCTGTCGAACTCGAAAGAAATTTGGAAGTCCTTGCCGAAGAATAAGAAATAGAAATAACCTTGAGACAAAGAAGACAACTGTGAATATAAGAAAATATGGAATTATATAAGGGTCCATTAACAAGAAGTAAAAGTAAGAAGCTTGCCACTCAAGAAGTTGCCCAAAGTTCAAGATTGAAAAAAGGTGAAATATTGATCATGGGTGACTGAGAAGAACAAAGAAATGAAATTCCTAATGAAGAAAGAGAAAGAAATAAAAAACAAAGAAATCCAAGAAGAAGGGCTAGGCCCAACCCACTTAATTTACACGGAGAACAACACACATTTCCAACTCTATCTCAAGGAGTTTTGTCTATCTTTTCAGGTGATGGGATAATGGATCCAAAAATACACATGGATCGATTTTTAAGTACAGTCAGTGATACTCATTTGATTGAACATGATGATGTAATGGTCAAATGTTTTTTACAAACTTTGATAGGTCCAGTCTATGAATGATATATTTCCCTCCTAGCTCAATTAATTGGTTCATTTGATGATTTAGAAAGTATGTTCATGACTATGTATGCACCACCTATTACATATCATACTCTTCTTACTCAGTTTACCCAAATCCATCTTAAAAAAGGGGAAATAATCACAGATTTTGATTTACGATTCTTTAACACATTGATTAAAATCCCAAAAGCCCAATGACTAAATGATCCTGTCATACTTGGATGTTATAAAAATTTCATGCCTTCAAATATGAATTATGAAATCAAAACCTCACAAATAAATGATTTGAATGAATCAATCGAGAATGAAACATAAATGGAAGAATACATGTTAGAGACCAATGCTTATCCTGAAATCATTCTTGGAAAAGTGAAAAGATAAATGATTGGTTTGTTAATATAACCTCAGGGACCATCTACTTCAAGAATTTTTGAGAATCGAGCAATTAGGGGAGGAATTCTCCAAGGATTTCCCCCTAATGTAAGAAATGACCCTGGAGATACCCAAGAAATAGATAAAATATAGAGATGACTCAAATGAGTAGAACGATTAGACAAATGTAGAATGAGATTACTAGACTCAAGAGAGGTGAGAATCTTATTTCACCAAATCCGAACATGAGAGGTCCATTACATGATAAAAGAATAATAAATTATAGAATTGAAGAACATAGACCAAGATCACCTAGAGTTTCAAATCCAAATGTTGTTGTGATGGAATGTATTGTAGAAGAAGAAGAAAATTTTGATCAAGAAACATGGATTAATCAAGACCAAGTTTTGTGATTAGTACAAATGGGTGAAGTTCCATCATATTTTTATATTTTTGATGAACAAGAGGATCCTGAGTGTTCTCAAGACAACGTTGTTCAAACTAGAACACAAGTAAATAAATTCAAGACAAGAGAACATCTTGAAAAATAAAAGGCAAAATCTAGTGCCCTAGAAACCACAAAACAACAACCAATTGTTAATCAAATGAAGACTCCATTGCAAATGAATTATAATCTGGTTGATGAGTTATCCAAGCTCTGAATTACTTTACCATTCATGGAGGTAGTCAAGATACCTCAACAAAGAGAAAATATTTTGAATATATTAGATGATACAAATTCAAGAATAGAAGCAGTTGTAATGAATACAAAGCAACAACATAATATTTTGTCAGTAAGGATGAGGGGGAAAGTCCCACCATTTTACATATCCATAGAAAATAATGATTTCACATTACACAATTTTCTACTAGATAGTGGAACCACTAATAATATCATGCCATTATCAGTGATGGAAGCTCTTGGAATGAAATGTATGAAATACTATGAAACCTATGAGAGAATATATTCCATAGATTCAAGAAAAGTCCCAACCTATGGAGAAATAAAATAATTTTGTACATGGATAAATGCAATACCTAAAATTACAACAGTCTTCACTATCATAGTTGTGGATTTACCTCCAACATATGGTGTTTTATTTGGAAGATATTGGTTCTCATTAATTGGAGGATATATCATGAATGATGGAAGTTGCATGATGCTTCTAGATAAAGATGAGACTATTATCAAATTTCCTTGAGAGCATAGAAATCCCATATCATTTAAGAACAATGAAAATGAATTAATGTAAAATTATGTCAATGTTGGAATTGGAAATTATGTTGTTTTTCATAGAGAACAAATAAATCCACTTAAGCAAGAGGAAAAAAGTTCTTTTCAATTTTTTTAGAAAATGGAAATTGATGACGATTGTTCTAAGTCTGGAAATGGAGCTAGCATTGTTTTTAAAATTCCTCAATCTGGTACCTATCCACATGTTATTAGATTAGAATTCCCATGTACCAACAATGAAGTTGAACATGAAGCATTGATTCAAGGAATGATTCTTGCCCTTCAAAGTACTTTTAATGTAAAGACAAAATTTTCGACCTTTGATACCTGATAATCAAGAATATTTGCAAGTTTTTGATTATGATGAACATATTGAAAACTTCCTCACTGATAATGACTCAATTTAATCACATGATTTAGAAGAAAGCTGAGATCCTCATAAGGAAATTTATGATCAGAACCTTGTACTCACTCCTAAGAATTATGTGAGTTTGGAATCTCTTTTTACAAGAGATGATTAAACAAAGATTCTAGATCCAAAAGAAGAACCATCCGTTAGTAAGGTTCACGAGACACATAAAATCAACATTGGTACTCCTGATTCTCCAAAGTATATAAATATTAGTACTAGTTGTACCATTGAAGAAATTGATCTATATACTTAGTTGCTCAAATAATTTTAGGACATCTTTTCTTGGAGTTATGATGAATTAAAAGAATATAAAAAATCTATATTCCAACATGTTATACCACTCAAAGAGGGATCAAAACCTTTTAAGCAAAAATTTGAGAATGATAAATACCAAGATAAATCTCTAGTGAAGATAGAGCTGGAAAAACTTAAAAAGGATGGTATAATTTTTTTAATTAGACACTCAAAATGGCTTTCAAATCATGTGGTGGTAAGACATACGAATGGGGAGATCCGCATTTGTGTTGATTTCAGAGATCTCAATCGAGCAAACATTAAAGATAACTATCCACTCCCTAATATGGAGATGTTTTTTCCACAGGTCATTAGTTATGCACTGATGTCCATGTTGGATGGATTTTTAGGATATAATCAAGTTCTTGTAGCCAAGGAAGACCAATACAAAATAACATTCATAACACCATGGGGAACATATGTTTATGTTTGAATGTCATTTGGATTAAAGAATGCAAGTGAAACATTCCAAAGAAAGATGGACCATGCTTTCAAAGATCTAATTGGAAAATTTATGGCAGATTACCAAGATGATTTGACAGTTCACTCAAAACTAAGAGAAAGACATATCAATCATCTCAGGCAATTCTTTGAAAGATGTAGGGTGTTTGGAATATCTTTGAATACCAAAAAGTGTTTCATTTTCCATATCAGAAGAAAATGTTTTGGGTCACATTGTAAGCAAAGAAGGAATATACATTGATCCAAAGAGAATTAATACAATAAATGACCTAAACCCTCCTACATCGAGAAAAGGAGTACAATATTTGTTTGGAAAAATAAACTTTGTTCGAAGGTTTGTTCCAAATTATGCTACAATTGTCAAGCCAATAAATAAAATGTAGAATAAAGGTAAGAAATTTGAATGGACACCAGCTATTCAAAAAATTTTCACATAAATTAAACATGCCATTGCTACTGCCCCTATTCTCGTCTACCTTGAATTTGATAAAGAATTATATTGTACTCATTCACTTCAGAAGAAACCATTGCCTCCATCCTTACCCAAAAAAATGAAAAAGCATAAGAACTTTCAATTGCTTTCATGAGTAATATCTTGCACGATTATTAACTAAATTACTCAATAATTGAAAAGCAAGCTCTTCCCTTGGTCAAAGAAATAGCTGATTTGAAGACTTATATCTTGTTAGCTCAGATTATTTCCTATGTTCCGCATTCACCGATAAAGATGTTGGTCAATTAACAAATCAGAGAGGGTAGATGGAAAAACTCATTAACAAAGCTTCAAGAATATGATTTGGAGATAAAACATTTGAAAGATGTCAAGGGGAAGGGATTATGTAAATTCATATCGGTAATTGAAGTTGTGAACATCTCTCCTCCCAATTTTTTTGACGTTGTGATACATGGAACAATTTAGCAACATTAGAATGGTATAATAATATAACTTTCTATCTGAAATCTAGTCAATTTCCTCCTGGAATGTCTTCTAAATAAAGGAGGACTTTGAAAATGAAAAAAAAATCAATATGTTATGGTGTCACGAGTTCTGTTCCAGAGAAATTTCGATGGGATTCTATTGATATACTTGGAATATCCAAAGTCTAGAGAAATACTTCAAGAATTTCATAGTGGAGTTTGTGGTGGACATTTTTCTTCAGTTGTAATAGCTCACTGAATCATTTGAGATGGTTATTATTGGTCGACTATGTTAAGCCCTAAATAGTGGCACATTACCCTTTAATTGGGGCATATTACATTAGTAATTTTATTTTGTTTATGTCTGATTGGGTCCATTAGTTGTAGTTGTATCTCCTAGTCTCCTATATATACCAAGGAGACCTTTTCATTTGGAATCATCTTGTATTTGGAAATTTATGTGGTGTATAAGGAGGTTTCCCCCTAGAAGAGGCTTATTATCTGAAATTCTCTCTTTTTCAAGGTGTTGAGTACTTATTTTGAGGTTTTTCTATGCTATCTTGATTTTTGGTTCTTAACATTTGGTATCAGAGCTCAAGGTCTTGGGGTTTTGTTGCTACATCTGAGACACCTTGGAATGTTTTCTATAATTGTTTTTCTACGATGTTTCAGAAGGAACCCCTAGGAGGATATTTAGTGGACGGATCAAGGTATGTTGGGTTCAAATTCCATCTCCTAAGGCCTTATAATTTCGTATATATAGCCTATGTAAGATAGGGTTATGGAATCATCGTGAATTTAGTCATCTTGGAATTTTCGCCATGAAATGTTTTTTGTAATGTTTCAGACCCATAAATATAGAGAATATTCATATAAATTATCAAGGTAGCTTTGATAAAAAATTTAGCTTCTGGGTCATCCTAATTTTTTAGATACACCCTGTGCAAGATAGGGTATCTGACTAGTCATATTAACTAGTCTCAAACATGTCTTCCGGGTAAAACAATAATATCATCTTCAGTGAGTATCCAAATTAAGTGAGATCAATTGCATTGGATAGTGGAAAGTCTTTAGTATTTTTGGTACAAGTTTCATAATCAAATATCAGATATTGTGATCTTGGCACACTTTACAAGTACGCTCTCATGGAAGGGAAAACAAATCAACAAGATATGGGGAATTTACCATAACTTCCACTTGGCACATCCAATTTTGATCAGACCTGTAGCATTGCAGAGAAGAAATATTAGAGAAATACAAAAAATAAATTTTCATACCCAGAAGGGCTGAAATTTTGGAGATACAACAAAAGAAAGATTGTCTAGTAGAACCACCTCGAAATCAAGATCTAAAAGTGATACTTGGCCAACATGCCACAAAAAAAGGGAACTTCTACACCAAATAAGACTCCAGACAGTCCTACTTGGACTCTCGATGAAGGTGAATAAATGCGTAGGAACATAAATGATTTACAAAAGAAGACAATAACAAAAGATGACCTACAAGGGATGATGGATGGTTTAAAAAGGGAAATCATGGAAGAATTGAAAAAATTCCTAATAGAGAGGACACCTAAAAGTGAAAATGTATCCCATGAAATTCATAATGAGGACACAAGGAAGATGAATCAAGAATGGAGAAACTCCAACTTTGGGGTGAAGACCAACCACTTTCCTAAGATCGATATGAGGAATTTTGATGGCAAGGACCCAATCACATGGATACTTCAGATGGAGAAATTATTTGATCTACATGATGTGCCACATACACAAAAGGTACAAATTGATTCTTTATATTTAGAACCCAATCAATTTGTGTGGTATCAATGGATTTGTTCTTGCAAATCACTTGTCACTTGGAAAATTTTCACGGAAGAAATGCTAATACACTATGGGGATACAAGGAGCAATACCTTCTTTAGCCAATTGATAAATATCAAGAAAAAGGGTTTAGTTGATCTTTTACCTAACGACATATTAGACCAAGTAGATCTTAACTAACTCCTAAGTGTGTAAATATCCTGACATCCCCCCTTAAGAACAACTTGGGATATGATTGAAGTATTTACAATAGTGACACAATAGGAGAAGGAAGGAGGCATTAGAGCCTATCCCCCCTTAATGACAACTTCCTGAACTCCTAACATAGATTGAAGTTTGGAAAACTTC
>JZKD02S1884610.1:18261-29124 GCA_000966675.3 Picea glauca
CAGTTATTAGATCCTAAAACTATGGATCTGAATTTCCAGAAATAGTAAACAAAAATAGGAATAGATCCTCAAAATATGGTTGAAATCTGATGATGTGTAGCTCAGCCTCCCAAGGTTCTCTGAAATTCAAATTATGTGATGTGGCTCCCAAAACCCTGAAATTCTGCCTCTTTTAAAGATGCTAAATGACATTTGTACACCTTTTCTTCTCTTCATTTTCCAAAAGTGGTTGATTAAATAGATTTGATAATTCATTAATAAAGCCTTAGAAGAGGTTTCAATTCATTCTCATGTAAAAAATTACTATCTGGGCGAAAATCGTAACATTTTGGCTGTGACGGGATTTCAACAGCGCATAGCCCGTGAAAAATGCTCCTTAGCTGCGGAAAGTCGCCACTTTCCACAGCTAACTAGCAAAATTTTCGGCGAATTAGCTGTTGAAAGCGGGCAGATTTTCAAAATCAAATTTCTCGGTCATAGAAAATCCTTTTTTCATGTATGAATAGTCGATTGACATCTAGAGAATCTAATATTTCCAATGGTGTTTTCGGATCTTCTTTTGGAGCTCGGGAAGCAATTGAAAAGTTCCCTGCAAGTTTAAGCATCATTCTTTCCATTTGCAATTCAAAATTGTAAACGGTCCTTTGTGAACAATGTCTGATATGGAACCAAAGATTTGATTTGATGTTGCCAGCCCGGGAGTACAGCCTCTGTACCTGAGCCACTAATTTCAAACTTGTTGTCCCTAATGCTAAGATTTTAGAGCGTGAGTTTCTGAGCCAGATCCGAGATGTAATCCGACTGGGACGTGAAACTCGAGTTGAAATGATTACCCACTTCCACCAGCGCGTCTTTTTTATCGCATGTTGATTTGATTTTGAAACGTGGATAAGCGCACGTGATTCCCGTTTTCTCCAACCAACGGCCCATGGAAAACGCCCCTCAGCTGTAGAAACTTATCACTTTCACCAGCGCATGATCCCGCACGAACTGCTCCTTAGCTGTTGAAAGCTTTCACTTTCCTCAGCGCACCACCATGTAAGAACTTATCCTTAGCTGTTGGAAGTCTTCGCTTTCACCAGCGCATGACCCTGTGGAAAACCCCCGTTAGCTGCGGAAAGTCTTCACTTTCCTCAGCGTGTGACCTTTTAAGAATTGCTCCATAGCTGCGAAAAGCATGCACTTTCAACTGCGCACGACCTTGTAAAGACCGCTCCATAGCTGCGGAAAGCATGCCCTTTCAACAGCACACGACCCTGTGGAAAACCTCCATTAGCTGCGGAAATTCTTCACTTTCCTTAGCGTGTGACCTTTTAAGAACTGCTCCATAGCTGCGGAAAGCATGCACTTTCAGCAGCGCACGACCTTGTAAAGACCACTCCATAGCTGTGGAAAGCATGCACTTTCAACAGCGCACGACCCTGTAAAGACCGCTCCATAGCTGCGGAAAGCATGCACTTTCAACAGCGCACGACCCGTGAAACTGATTGTTGGACATTTTTAAATTCACCACTTTCAACAGCGCAAAAACTTATGAGAAGCACTCCTTAGCTGCTGAAAGTCGCCACTTTCCACAACTAACACTCAACTTTTGGATACACGTTAGTTGTTGAAAGTGAATTATGCAAATTTTGAAAAGAAGACTTTATGGATCATATTATTTTCTAAGACAAAAACCAAAACCTAAGTTTTGCAGCTAAAAAGACTCAAAAATGAATTGAGGCAACTACCGATAGCCATGCTATCCACCAAAAAACTCGACTAAAAGGACGGTTTTATTTTGGGAGATAACACCAAGTATGTACCAATCATGTATCAACTACTCATCAACTATGACTCATCAATACGTACCAACATCATCAACTATACACCTCATGTATGTGCCAACTCATCAACTACTTGTCTCAACCATGTAACCAACATGTACCTCAACCAAAATTCCTCATCAATTCCATCATCCAAATCTGATTTGTAACCCTATAATAGACTTGGTGTATATGATCACATACCTTCAAACCTTCCTTAACTTTAACAACAAGAGACTAGCATTTTCATCAAACTTTTCTTTAGTCTCACATGACTAGTTTTGGATTAGTCAACAACCCTAACTTGAAATAATCATAACTATGTACCTGTAATGAATAAATATCTGACAATAGTACACAATGTTCTTCAGTTTGTTTTATGTAATTTCTCCAGGTATCACTACTTAGAACCTCTCAGAAAAGGGGTTATATCAAAAATGACATACCTTGTTGAATTCTAGCTTATTCTAGAGAACGAACTTGTAGAGTGTGCACCGCACGAAATATTTTTTGTATGGATCTGAAAATTTTACACAGAATAATACAGAATGTACTCGAACCAATACTTTTGGTCTTATGTAATTTGGATCTGTTATGAAAAAGTTATGATTTTTTTACCTGAAACACTTGTTTTAGACTAGTTTAAGGACTAGCCACAAACCGTACTTTCACGGAGTGTAACTCCAAAACTACAATGACCCACAAGCTAAAATTCGTACCAAAAATACTTGGATATGTTTTCTCAATGGTCTGTCAATTTCACGGTCTGAATCATTCTAGAAAAAAAGTTATTGCAAAAATGGTGAGATGACCTGTAAATAACATACCTTAGAAAGCATCATCAAAATAATTTATCCTCCCTTGAATTTCAACCTTCTTTACTTCACCTTCTCTCCAAAATTCGGCTTAGATATCCTTTGGTTACCTCAGTCACCTATAGATATTCAATATTCTCAAGTGTGATATGAAATGAGAGATCCTTGCCTCTTATTTATATTTTCATGTAGCTTTTTCAAGGGGTTACCTTTTAACCATCTTAACCCATTTTCCTTATTTTAGGGTTAACCAACTTCTAACCACTTGTCCAATTAGTAATTTATCCATTAAATTTATTATTGAAATAATTTATTTTGTATCCACTTTGACTTATATTACACTCATCACTTCACTTTACCTCAAGGGTTTACCTTCTAACCATCTTAAACCACTTTCCTTATTTTAGGGCCAACCCACTTCTAACCACTTGTCAACTTAGTAATTTCTCCATTAACTTTATTATTTAAATAATTTATTTTGTATTCACTTTGAATTATAGTACACTCATCACTTCACCTTATTATTTACCTTCTAAAAATCTCTTAAACCACTTTGACTACTTTGACCTTTTGGGGCTTCTAGATGACTCATGAGGGTTCTCCAACTTCACATGGCCATAACTCTCTAAGCATGAGGAGTTATGTGACGTTCCACATACCACTGGAAATGGCATGACATGTAATATCCATATAGAATAGTATTACCTACAAATATATCAAAACTCATACTAGTATCCATCAAACAAACTTGGGTCCATTACCCAAACCTGGGTTCTCCAACTTCACATGGCCATAATTCTCCAACTGTGAGGAGTTATGTGACGTTCCACATACCACCGGAAATGGAATGAAATGTAATATCCATATAGAATATTCTTACCTTAAAATATATTAAAACTCATACCATTATACATGAGACAACCTTGGGTCCATTACCCAAACCTTTGTGCTACCAGAATTCGCTATCGGACTTTCTCCAAGGGTTGAGATCAATCACTAAGGGTTGACATCAATCTACAATATCACTCTACAATGATTGACATAAATGACAACCAAAAATCCATACCAACTATCCATCAACCTAAGCCAACTGTCTAACATCAAGTTATATCAAAGTTTTAGTTTTATGAGCGATCATGGAGGTGGTAGGTGATAATTAACAATCCAAAAGTATTAAACAACTAAGGCACACCCCAAAGATGATCAACTCGTATGCTAATTCTAAAGACACCATTGAAAAATCAATAAGCTCAATACTCTCTATGGACCTCAAGATCATTAGGTGCTCTTAGGTACTCGTCCAATTTCATATAAAGAAACTTTAAAATTTGTATGATGTGTTCAAACCAAGTTTGTTTCAATTTCATGCTTAAGTAATCATGAAATTGAAACAAAAATAAATGAGAAACTTGATGAAAGAAATGAACTCAAAACACACAGCCAATCAAGCAATTTTTTCAAAACAAAATCATAATTGAAATCTTCGTAGACGCAAAGAGGCAGCCATAGAGAATTTTATTCCATTAAAACTATGTTTTAAACATTGATAAAATCGACATAAATATTTGGCTACCAGCAATGGCGACACGCTAGGTGAAGAAGTTTTCTCTGTATCATCAGAATTTTATATTAGGGAAAAGATAACTCAGATAGTTACTAAAAAAAAAATTAAAAGACAGATCAAGCATTTTGACATTAACTCAGAAAATAACGGAGTCATACCATCAAAGAAAGTTCTGCCAAAAGATTGTAATCTAAAATTTCGTTTCGATCAAAAGGGTTACGATATTTATACAAGTAACTCCAATATCGTTGACAGGGCCACTGCTACCAGCAGGCCTGTTCAGTACCTCAATAGGGATGTCATTTAACTCTCTCTAGTACTTCGATCCCATCTGAAAGTCATCCATTTATGATAACAATATCTAGATATCTGATCAATTCAAAACATACCTGAAGAATCTTGAACCCGACATTGTTTCACTGCCAGCAGGCCTGTTCAGTACCCTGGCGAAGTTGTGTTGGTATCATGTGTGCATTTACCCGCTGCCAACATAACTGCTTAGTATCCTGGTGGGTTTACACACAATTCCCACACATTAAAGTGCTTCCAAGTCTCTATAATTTTTTATAAAATTTTCAAAAACTTCGTGATAACGAGAGAGCGGGGTGATACTGAAGATTTCACAACCAGGCAAATTGATCATTAATATTGTTTTTTCATTCTTTGAGAACTGATAATTTTCATCACGATTTGGACATTTAGATTTCAATCAAGAAATCATCTCAGGAATGGGGAAGCGCTTTGAGTTGATCTGATTAGAACTGGGACGACGTAAGAATTTTTAAAGATAGTCGTATTTCCCTGAGATTTCAACAAAAAACCAGGAACAATGATTTGGCAAAGACTTATCATAATTGATCTGAGTTTAGAACTTAAGATGCATTGAAATGTTTCAATTGATGTTAGTGAAAGATCCCATTCCCTTCAATAATGAGTGATGATTCAGAAATAATCATTAAAGAAATAAAAGAAAAACGTAAACTAAAGATATTTACAGGGAGAAAAATCTAATTTTCTCAAGTGAAGTATTTCTTGAGAGACCGGCCATTCACTCGAAAAGTGTCTGGTTGTCCCTCTAAGTTGTGAAAATGAAAAGAACTAGGACCCAATTTTTCAGAAATGACAAAAGGCCCCAGCCACAGGTTTTGAAACTTGGTATGTTCTCCTTTATTCTCATGCGCTTTATCCCATTTGAGGACCAAATCCCCTACATTAAAATTTCTATTTGAGGACGAACTTGTATCAAACCATCTTTTAAAAATTTGTTGATGCTGATCTAATTTATGTTTTTCTTGTGTCCTTACTTCTTCCAATTTTAGTAAGGCATTTATTTGATTCTCTAAAGGGGGGCATTCTTCTTCCTAAACTTTATGCGATAATTGTAGAGAAGGGAGAAAGACGTGTGGAGGAAGGATGGCTTCTCTTCCGTAAAACAGGAAGAAAGGAAAATTACCAATGGAAGATTTCAGAGTGACTCTATCAGCCCAAAGTGCCTTGTACAACACATTGTGCCAATTTTTGTGATTTTCCGACACTATTCTTTTAATTATTTTGATCAAATTTTTATTTGTTGACTCGGCCAAACCATTTCCTTGGGGGTAATAGATGGAAAAGTATTTTAGCTTAATCCTTTTTTCTAAAGCAAATACATTTATATCCAAGGAAGAAAAATAAGAAGCATTGTCGAAAACTAAACACTTAGGTATTCTGAAACGAGTGATAATATGAGAGTTTAGAAACGAAACTACCTGGCTCGTGTTGACTATCTTTAAAGGTAAAGCCTCATACCACCTCGTAAAATAATATGTTGTCGTAAGAATATACTTGTGTTGTTGTGAGGAAGGTGGATTAATTGGTCCTATAATATCTAGGCCCCACTATTGAAATGGTGTGTCTACCATAACAGGCTGTAAAGAGAAAGCAACCTTCTTGACTCGTCCGACAGCCTTTTGACAAACTATACATTTGCGGGCCAAAGTGTGAGCATATTTAAATAGGGTGGGCCAATAGTAGCCAGCCCTAAGTACCTTGTGGATGGTTGTATCTCCACCAAAGTGACCACCAACATCACTGGAATGTAATTCAGCTAACACATTTTTGGATTCTTCTTTTTCCAGGCAACGCAAAAAAACACCGTCAAATTTTTTTCGAAATAATATATCATTAATTAATTGAAAAGATGTAGATCTAAGCCTTAGTGCTCTTCTATTTTTTGGATCAAGGTTATGAGGAACAGTTCCATGCAGCAAATAAAATATGATATCATCATACCACGAATTAGACATGGTTTGTGTACAACAGGTTTGTGTTTTGTTATACAGATTTGCAGTTGATGTACTTCTTTGATTTTCTGATTTTTCGACTGAATCAGATACCAATTTACAAAGGCATTGACCTCTAACAATTTGTGTAGGTACTATTTAGAGGTCATACTCTTGCAGGGATGTCATCCAATTTTCCCTTTTCTCCCCCAACTCCTTTTCACTAACAAATTTCTTACAACGGGGTAAGGAACAACGAAATTTTATCCTGGATTTCAAAAGGTAAGACCTGAAATGTTTAACTGCTTTGAAAATAGTGTATGCTTGTTGATCTATTGCAGGATAATTTAATTCTACTCCTTTAAAGGATGAGCTCATAAATGAAATAGGTATTTTGTTGTTTTCAACATTTTTTGTGTGTGAGCACAACAACATAAGATCTGTCGGACACAAAAGTACAAAATGTGAAATCCTAAGAGAAATCAAGACTCATCAAGGAGGGTGCTTCGATTATATATTTTCTAATGGAATTAAAATCTTGATTCTCTTGTGATCCCCATTTGTACAAAACATCCTTTTTTATTAGGTTTTGTAGAGGTCTAACCATCTCAGAAAAACTTGGAACAAATCTTCTCACAAAGTTAATTTTACCCAAAAAGGATTGCATTGCCTTTTTAGAAGAAGGTGGGGGAAGGTTGGAAATGGCTTGGGTTTGTTCATGGTCACTTATCATTCCATCTTTAGAGACTATAAATCCAAGTATTTTTCCTTGTTCTATTGCAAAGACTGGTTTCTTAGGATTTAGTGAAATACCGAATTTGTGACATCTTTCTAACACGGCCCTAAGATGAGACAAGTGATCTTTCTTGTTCTTCGAAAAGACAGTGACATCATCCAAGTAGACAACATATGACTGATTGATAAGGCCATGAAAATTTATATCCATTTCCCTCTGGAAGGTGGCCTCAACATTAATCAGTCCGAAAGGCATTTTTCTATAGGCGTAAGTGCCTCATAGGGTGTGAAAAGTGGTTTTAAGTTGATCTAATGGAGACATAAGGACCTTGTTATACCCTGAGAAACCATCTAATAAGGATAGCCTCTCATAACCAGACACTTGTTGCAAAATTTGTTCCATTGGGGGAACAGGGTAATTGTCTTTATCAAAGGCCCGATTCAAATTGTGAAAGTTGACACAAAGTCGAATTTCCCCATTTTTATTCCTTAATGGGACTAAATTGGATACCCACTGAGTATGCCGGACAGGAAAAATGATCTTGGCGGTGAGTAATTTATTTAGTTCTTTTTTTACGGTGGGTTCTAATTTAGGATGCATCTTTCTCAATTTTTGTTGAAAAGGTTGGGTTTGGGGTTTCATGGGAATTACATGTTGTATTATGTTTGGATCAAAGGTTTTTAGATTGTCATACGTCCAAGCAAACACATATTTGAATTCTTTGAACAATTTTATGAATGCAGATTTCTCTTGTTCAGAACACCCTTTTCCCAGATTAATATTTTGAGGATTATCTTGCGTTCCTAAATTAACAGTTTCATATAGTAATGATGAACTATTCGTTTTGCAATTGACTACCCCTCTAAAATTGTCTTGTAAATCATAAAATTTATCTAATCTAACAACATATTTGGGGATAGAGTTTACCAGCTTAGATGATATTTCTGCAAAACGAGGGTCATAAATTACCGTGAAATCTTGGAGGTTTTCATTGTGGGTGCTTTCATCGATTACTGCATCTTGGAAGGTGTCTTCCATATGTAGAAAATTGATGATCTGATGATCGTTATCAAACACTCGCCAATTTGTGATGTTGTCGAGAATATATGGCCTAAATAACAATTCAACCGAGAATGCGTTAGGAGAAAAAACCTCAGCAGACAATAATTTAGAGGCAACATTAGCTAATAAATCAGCTTCCGAATTACTCGACCTAGGAATGGAATTTATATTAAAAGTGAGAAATTTATGTATTAAACTCCATACCTCGGTTTGGTAGTTTTTCAAATGAGGTGATAAACAATGTATCACAATTCGTACATGCTTGACTATGATTTCAGAGTCACTGAATACTACCAAGTTTTGCACGTCAAGATCCAATGCCTTCTTTAGTCCTCACATAACTGCTTCATATTCCGTTGTATTGTTAGTACATTCAAATTCCAATCGACAAGCAATAAATGTTTTATTACCTTTGGGGTCGATCAATACACAACCAATGCCTGCCCCTTCTCGGGATTTAGATCCATCAAAGTATAATGACCAGATTTCTTCGACATCAACAATGTTCGGTTTACCTTTTAGAGTTGTCATCTGAGTATAGGGCGATATTTTGGATTGTTGTTCTGGGTCGATGATAGAGGATATTTCAGTCATGAAATTTCCAAAAAAAGTGTTCATTCCCTGTGCCTCAATTGTATTTACAGCAGTAGTAGAAGGCTCATTAGGATCGTTTAAATCTGTAACAATGTACTTGAGGTAACGTTCTCTGTTTATCCTGATTTTGTTAGGCTTTCCATTCTCTGGAAGCCATAGATGAGACCATTTGTAGCAAAATAACCATGTAACTGCTCTGACCAATCTCTACTTAAAAATAAACCATAAACTTTTGGAATGTCAACAACAATAATATCAATTACTTGGTGGACCTTTGGGTTAGATGACAACCTTATCAACACATTTTTAAGTTCACCAATGACCTTGAAATTAGTTCGATCTAACTGAATGATATTTAAATCAGAATGTTTTACTTCAACATTAATTTTCTGACACACATATAGAGGCATTAAATTTGATGAGGCGCCAGAATCAACCATGCAGTTATGTACATTTATGTTGAAAATTTTGAAAGTTAGCAAAAACAGAGGTACATTTTTTCGTGATGAGACAACAAAATTTTGTTGATTTTTTATGGTTGTACCTGAAATAGTCTTATCTAAATTTCCTACAGTTTTCTTTGATATGTCCCTTTTATCCTGATTTTCAGATGATTTTTTACTTGGGACATCTTTTGTTTTATTTAGGTCATTTTCTGTTGATTTCTTGTTGATAGAGTCATTCTTTTTATTATTCTCAGCTATACTTTGGAGCATTTTTTGTAGGATAAGGGGGAATTTAAGTAATTCAAAAACTGATATATTTGCCCTTAGTTTTTTAATATCTTCAACCAAATCATATTCTAAAACTGGGGCGACAGGGTTTTGTCTAGTTTCAGTTTGTTTTGGTTGTTTGGAAACCAGATTCCTACTTGTTTCGGGTGGAAGTTTGTTTTGTGATTTACTTCAAGTGCTATAAGGATGGACAGTTTCAAAATTTTCTTGAAAGATGTTGTCTGACAAATGCCCAAAAATGGGAGGACATGAGTCCTCCTCATTAGGTGTTTCCTCTTCACCCGTGTCATCTTGATTTTTGCGAGGTACATAAACAGTGTTATCATGTGCTTCCAGTATTGTTTGCGAAGCGGATTGTAATCCCTCAAAGTTTAGACCTTCTGTGGTCGAGTTTGGCTGATTTGTAGGAAAATGTCTCCTGAAAGGTGGTCTAAAACCTCCTTTACTTGTAGATTCCTCCTTAGTGGATATTTTCAAGTCTACGACCAGATTGGACAATTTCTAGAAAGCTTTCTGCAAACTTTCCAAGTCTAATGTCTCTTGTGGGTTTTTAGTTTGAGGAGGTCTGGTGAGAATTTCTATTTTCTTTTTAGAATATGAAATTGTTTCAGCCTCACTATTTAAATTATCCTTTAAACTCAGAACGTCCTTCTCAATAAGGACTGCCTCCTCAAAGGCTTCTAGTAATGTGTTCTTTTTGGACCTTTTAACCCATATGGCTATATCGTTATGCAGGGCCTTAGTATAGTATGAAACAATCAAGTTTTTTGTAGGCATCGAATCTACAAGGATTTTTTTTAATGTAAGGAATCTCTTGTTGAAATCCTTAAATTTTTCTTTTGGGTTCATTTTCATACTAGAAATTTCCATTCCCGGGACTTCTGGAGATTTATTATCTCCAAATTTCTCTAGAAAGCAGGTTTCAAACTTGTCCCAAGAGATGATGGTTTGAGGTTGTTGCACAAAATACCAGGTTGAATCATTCCCCTCAAAAGTGTAGGGGAATAACCTGCATACTACATCCTCGTTGTAATATACCAGATATAAAAAGTATGCAGAACAGAAATAAAATGCTAGAAATGGCAGAATAACAGTAATATAACCAACATAATCTCCACAATAAAACAAAAATGATATAAGAACAACAACATAAATAACACTTTGATTCAGAAAGAATTGTTCACGGGCCTCTTCGAGGGGGCAACCTCCAGTCGAGCAACGCTCTGTTACAATAATCTCCAAGCTAGGGTTTTCATACCCTCGACCCTTATTTATACTAAATATGTCTATCA
>JZKD02S1884621.1:7025-22927 GCA_000966675.3 Picea glauca
TGTACCACTGGTGGAGACTGTGTGTCTCTTGACAGTAGCTGTGTGCTACTACGGTGGTTGTGTACCATTGGCAGTGACTGTGTGTTACTGGATGGTAGCTGTGTGCTACTAGCTGATTGTCATGGAGACTACCAGATCACTTTGGGAGCAGTTGTGTGCTGCTTGATCTCAGAGACCGTGACAGATGATTTGAGCTACCGGTGGCATGGTAGTGGCTGTGTGCTACTAGTTGATTGCAAAGTAGTCAGTGGACTACTAGATGAAGACATTGTGGAAAGATACCTCCCTAGCTAAGAGGAAGTGTTGATGTTTTTATAGCTGTGGGAGGAACTTTCCTCTAGACAACCTTTCTTACAAGAGAAGAAGATTCCGAAAGTCTAGGAAGACCACTGAACAATAGGAGAATACCCTAGAAGAGAATGTCTCCCTCGCTGAGAGGGAGTGTTGATGTTTGGGTAGCATCAGGAAGACATTATCCTAGATTAATAATTAATAATATAATTATTAATTACTAAATAACATATATAATAAATAAGTAGTTATTTATTATCCAAGGGACGCATCCTTTCATGGATGGTCACCATATGTTCTTTATATATGGCACATTCATCATTTTAATAATACATTGATCTCACACATCATCTCATATATAAATTCAACAACAATATGTGTTTGTAGGTTAACGTACTCTATAGCTGTTATTTTGATTGGTGTTTTCAATTTCAAGTTATCTAGAATTTAGGAGAAATTCTCGAGTGTAGAATCTGCTTATCATGGTTTGATTTTTGACACCAATGTAAGCAAACGTATGTTTCTATCGGAAGTGCAAGTGACACTTCTCTATCTTCAATGATACTCTCGTGCGTGTGTTGAAGTTGCAACGCCCAATCTTGTACAAACCAAGTGCTTACAGGCAACATGATATTCTTAAAAAAGTTTCATGCTACAAGCCTGACAACCGTCCTAGAGGCTTCTTGATATCCTCTAGCCTTATCTGGTGGTGAACCGGAGCATCCGTTATAATTTGTATTCTTCATTGATCCTTCTCAACATCAGAATCCATTGATCCTTTATGGAAAAGAGTTCTTTGGGAATCTGAAAACATTGCTGGTCTGTCAATTCTTACCTACTTTTAAAGTCAAATCACTATTAATTAGGACAGTCTCGAGTTTGGAGCTGATTAAATTTCAGTTGGTATCCAGTTCTACCATTAGATTTAGTAAGTACAACTAAGCTGTGAAGTTGTTAATGCAAAAGACTCCCTTTTGAGTATCATGTCGTGAAATCATTACTTCTTACATATATTTAAGAAGTAATGATTTCATGACTCCTTATCCATATGCTTCACCCGACTTGAGATTGCCTTGGAATCAATAGTCGTGTCAACCTTTTTTCCCTTGGCCTTATGTATTGATCCATATTCACTGTTATTTGTGTAGATTTTTAATGACAAAAATCAACAAACTGAAATTTCTGTCAAACACTTAGCAACCTAGAGATAACTGTCTTCATAAACTTCATAAATGCCTTAAACCCACATTCATAAATTACCATACGCAGAAATACACATTGCTAAGCAAAATAGCAGCAGAAATAAACAGAGTGGACAACAACCCATAAAACTCAGAAATTTAGGCAAATGCCAGGGAAAACCCCAATGTGGGGAAACCCAACGAGAGAGAGAGAGATATATTATTCAGCTTTCAGGAAAGTACAATACATCAGCAAATACACATTTCCAGCCAAGGGAAATACCTCATAGCACCAAAACAATCCCACTAAATTCTGCCTCAATTTCCATGCCAAATCCGTACTGCTGTACGACCTGTTCTGTACCTCGAAATCTGTGCCAACAGTCAGCTGTACACACTGTTTCATATGGCCCAGAAACAACAACCAAAAGTTTGAAATCTGCCTCTAAAAATGTTCCCAAAACTGCCTCGATTTCTGTGCCCACTCTCACTTGCTGTACAGACTGTACGGATCCATACAGTATGGCCTCCCACAGCAGAAAAATAACTCAGCCACAAAACATAAAATCTTTCCTTGGGATTTGTGCCCTAGCTCCCTTGGAAAACGTGCCCTCTTTGCTGCTCACTTTCCTCTCTCAAGCTTACTNTGTACCACTGGTGGAGACTGTGTGTCTCTTGACAGTAGCTGTGTGCTACTACGGTGGTTGTGTACCATTGGCAGTGACTGTGTGTTACTGGATGGTAGCTGTGTGCTACTAGCTGATTGTCATGGAGACTACCAGATCACTTTGGGAGCAGTTGTGTGCTGCTTGATCTCAGAGACCGTGACAGATGATTTGAGCTACCGGTGGCATGGTAGTGGCTGTGTGCTACTAGTTGATTGCAAAGTAGTCAGTGGACTACTAGATGAAGACATTGTGGAAAGATACCTCCCTAGCTAAGAGGAAGTGTTGATGTTTTTATAGCTGTGGGAGGAACTTTCCTCTAGACAACCTTTCTTACAAGAGAAGAAGATTCCGAAAGTCTAGGAAGACCACTGAACAATAGGAGAATACCCTAGAAGAGAATGTCTCCCTCGCTGAGAGGGAGTGTTGATGTTTGGGTAGCATCAGGAAGACATTATCCTAGATTAATAATTAATAATATAATTATTAATTACTAAATAACATATATAATAAATAAGTAGTTATTTATTATCCAAGGGACGCATCCTTTCATGGATGGTCACCATATGTTCTTTATATATGGCACATTCATCATTTTAATAATACATTGATCTCACACATCATCTCATATATAAATTCAACAACAATATGTGTTTGTAGGTTAACGTACTCTATAGCTGTTATTTTGATTGGTGTTTTCAATTTCAAGTTATCTAGAATTTAGGAGAAATTCTCGAGTGTAGAATCTGCTTATCATGGTTTGATTTTTGACACCAATGTAAGCAAACGTATGTTTCTATCGGAAGTGCAAGTGACACTTCTCTATCTTCAATGATACTCTCGTGCGTGTGTTGAAGTTGCAACGCCCAATCTTGTACAAACCAAGTGCTTACAGGCAACATGATATTCTTAAAAAAGTTTCATGCTACAAGCCTGACAACCGTCCTAGAGGCTTCTTGATATCCTCTAGCCTTATCTGGTGGTGAACCGGAGCATCCGTTATAATTTGTATTCTTCATTGATCCTTCTCAACATCAGAATCCATTGATCCTTTATGGAAAAGAGTTCTTTGGGAATCTGAAAACATTGCTGGTCTGTCAATTCTTACCTACTTTTAAAGTCAAATCACTATTAATTAGGACAGTCTCGAGTTTGGAGCTGATTAAATTTCAGTTGGTATCCAGTTCTACCATTAGATTTAGTAAGTACAACTAAGCTGTGAAGTTGTTAATGCAAAAGACTCCCTTTTGAGTATCATGTCGTGAAATCATTACTTCTTACATATATTTAAGAAGTAATGATTTCATGACTCCTTATCCATATGCTTCACCCGACTTGAGATTGCCTTGGAATCAATAGTCGTGTCAACCTTTTTTCCCTTGGCCTTATGTATTGATCCATATTCACTGTTATTTGTGTAGATTTTTAATGACAAAAATCAACAAACTGAAATTTCTGTCAAACACTTAGCAACCTAGAGATAACTGTCTTCATAAACTTCATAAATGCCTTAAACCCACATTCATAAATTACCATACGCAGAAATACACATTGCTAAGCAAAATAGCAGCAGAAATAAACAGAGTGGACAACAACCCATAAAACTCAGAAATTTAGGCAAATGCCAGGGAAAACCCCAATGTGGGGAAACCCAACGAGAGAGAGAGAGAGATATTATTCAGCTTTCAGGAAAGTACAATACATCAGCAAATACACATTTCCAGCCAAGGGAAATACCTCATAGCACCAAAACAATCCCACTAAATTCTGCTTTCAGGAAAGTACAATACACCAGCAAATACACATTTCCAGCCAAGGGAAATACCTCATAGCACCAAAACAATCCCACTAAATTCTGCCTCGATTTCCATGCCAAATCTGTACTGCTGTACGACCTGTTCTGTACCTTGAAATCTGTGCCAACAGTCAGCTGTACAGATTGTTTCGTATGGCCCAGAAACAACAACCAAAAGTTTGAAATCTGCCTCGAAAAATGTTCCCAAAACTGCCTCGATTTCTGTGCCCACTCTCACTTGCTGTACAGACTGTACGGATCCGTACAGTATGGCCTCCCACAGCAGAAAAATAACTCAGCCACAAAACATAAAATCTTTCCTTGGGATTTGTGCCCTAGCTCCCTTGGAAAACGTGCCCTCTTTGCTGCTTACTTTCCTCTCTGAAGCTTACTTAAAAAATCTCTCTCAATCTTCTCTCAATGTGTTTTGCACACTACCCAATGAATTCTTTTATAAATCTGAAAATGACGTTTTCCCTCCAAAGTGTCTTTTCACCTTCCCCAACCCTAAATCCAAAGGCCAAGATTAGATCTTGCCTTTTTCAAGATCAAGGGTCATGATCCATTCCCTCCAAAATGAATCACTTGAAATATTAAAGTGATTTCACTTTATTACATAAGTGCTTTATGAAATAAAGTCAGTTTAAAATTAGAAGGTACACTTTATTAAAAAAAAGTCACTTTAATAAAAGAACCACTTAAAACAACTTTATAAAAACTCATTACAAAGTTTAGTGACTGGTAGTGTAAATATAAGGTAACAACCGCATACAAGACAAAACATGCGGAGTACCTTCCGAGCTAAAAAGCTAACACTCCCTCTTAGCGAGGGAAGTACTCGCTGCCACCACTATCATCTGGTTTCATCACACTGTGCTCTGTAGGAGCTCCCTCTGAACTTGGAACCATCCTCAACACCTGCATAGAACTCAAACTAGAAGATCTTCTCCTGGCAACATCCTGGAACCTTGAGCTCACTTCATCTTGAGCGTTGGTTCAATCAACCTGGCTAAGCCTCTTGCCAGTGCTCAGAAGAGACTCGCTCTCTTCTCTCGGAATGCAAGATTGAATCCTTGGCGCCACTGCAGTCTCAGAAGCCTCCTCATGCTCCTCATCCGACACTGAATCATACACTGAAGGTTGTCCTCTCAACATATACAACATGTCCACCCGATTATCAATCAACTGCAGCTCTACCGGGTCCACTCCCTGCCTGTAGATAAAGACATGTTTCCTCTTGAACAATACGCAATATCCTACATCCTCCAAGGCTGAGACTGAGAGCAGGTTAACCACAAAGAGAACTCCATCAAGCTCCAAGAGTCCCCCAAACTCGAGTTGGAATCTAACATTCCCAACTCCACGTACAACTTTTGTCATACCACCTTCATTTACCACCTGTCAGCCAAGACCAATCTCTGTGAAATCTAGGAATACTCGCCAGATTCCTGTTATGTGGCTAGAGGCTCCACTATCCACAATCCATCTGATATCATCTCCAAATCCTTCGCTGCCGACACTAGAAACTAGGATCACCAAAGAAAATTCGTTTTCGTACTTTGAAGCAAAGTCCTCCATGGCTGTTGTAGCAGTTGTCTCAGGCCCCTCTGGTTTCATCTTCTTCTTCCTCTCAGGACAACGAGAGGCAAGGTGCCCCAACTGGTTACAACAAGAGCAACTAACTTTACTCAAGTCCCTTTTGGAACTTCCTTTCTTCTTATTCTTTGCAGTAAGAGCAACATTCTCATCAACTCTATCTATCTTTTGTTCACTGCTTTGAGACCTTTCTCGGATCTCCTCCTGAGTGAAATCATCCCATAGTCTGCTCCAATCTGGTAGATGCTCATGTACCACCCCACACTTCACGGAGACTTCCCATTCTTTGGTGAAGCCATTTAAGGCTATCCTCACCAACTCAGAATTCGTAATGACCTCTCCAACAACTGCCAGCTCATCTTTTACTCGAGCCACCCGGGTAAGATAAGAAGAGACACTCTCCTCCTTACCCATCTTGGTATCATGCAACTTAGCCTTCAAGGCCATCTTCCGGTTCTCGTTCTTTGCCTCAAACAAGTTTTTAAGTGCATCTCACATCTCCTTGGCAGACTTTTTCTTAGCCAAGTGTGGGATAAGGTGATCCTTCACCCCATCCAGAATAATCCTTTGAGCCTTGGCTTCCTTGACCTCATGCAAGTCCAAAGCAACAACATCTGCTGCGGGAGCTGTCGCAACAGAGTTGACATAGTTATAAATTTTGTTCTCCTTGAGAACAACTGACAATCAGACCTTCCACTGCAAATAGTTGGAAATGCCATCCAACCGATCCTCATATCTAATGCTTGCAACCATATTCCCTGTCACAACTCAAGGAAAACAATCACACCCTTTTGCTCAAAAACCACACTGCCCACTGTCACTCAGAGACAAAGCTCTGATAGCATGTAGATTTTTAATGACAAAAATCAACAAACAAAAATTTCTGTCAAACACTTAGCAACCTAGAGATAACTGTCTTCATAAACTTCATAAATGCCTTAAACCCACATTCAGAAATTACCATAAACAAAAATACACATTGCTAAGCAAAATAGCAACGGAAATAAACAGAGTGGACAACAACCCATAAAACTCAGAAATTTAGGCAAATGCCAGGGAAAACCCCAATGTGGGGAAACCCAACGAGAGAGAGAGAGATATTATTCAGCTTTCAGGAAAGTACAATACAACAACAAATACACATTTCTAGCCAAGGGAAATACCTCACAGCGCCAAAACAATCCCACTAAATTCTGCCTCGATTTCTGTGCCAAATCCGTACTGCTGTACGGCCTGTTCTGTACCTCGAAATCTGTGCCAACAGTCAGCTGTATGGACTGTTCCATACGGCCTAGAAACAACAACCAAAAGTCTGAAATCCGCCTCGGAAAATGTGCCCAAAACTGTCTCGATTTCCGTGCCCATTCTCACTTGCTGTACGGATCCATACAGTGTGGCTTCCCACAACAGAAAAATAACTTAGCCACAAAACAAAAAATCTTTCCTTGGGATTTGTGCCCTATCTCCCTTGGAAACGTGTCCTCTTGGCTGCTCACTTTCCTCTTTCAAGCTTACTCAGAAAATCTCTCTCAATCTCCACTCGATGTGTCTTGCACACTACCCAATGCATTCTTTTATAAATCTGAAAATGGCATTTTCCCTCCAAAGTGTCTTTTCACCTTCCCCAACCCTAAATCCAAAGGCCAAGATTAGAGCTTGCTTTTTTCTAGATCAAGGGTCATGATCCATTCCCTCCAAAATGAATCACCTGAAATATTAAAGTGATTTCACTTTATTACATAAGTGCTTAATGAAATAAAGTCACTTTAAAATTAGAAGGTACACTTTATTAAAAAAAAAGTCATTTTAATAAAAGAACCACTTAAAACAACTTTATAAAAACTCATTACAAAGTTAAGTGATTGGTTGTGTAAATATAACTTATAAGGTAACATCTGCATACAAGACAAAACATGCGGAGTACCTTCCGAGCTAAAAAGCTAACAATTTGTTTGTGAGGACAGCTAATTTTTTTCAACTATAGTTACTCAGAATTGTTTGGAAGCTACATCAGCTTACAAATAAGATTAATTGTTATTAGAAAAGTATATTTTGATGGAACTTGATGTAGCCCATGAAAATGGCAGCTTTTGTCATGTTATCTCATATAATTTTATTAGTGATATTTCTGGTTTAGGCACTCTTTGAATTCCAAGATGATGTTCAACTTAATCAACCTGAAGTGGCTCATTAGACCACATCTTGTTGGTTCCGAACATTCATATCATTCCAATATTTCTTAGTTTCTAAATAGGGCATAATTGCTTGATTTAATTTTCTGTTTTGTGAAAAGATTGTCATGGATCGAATATAACTTTTGCTGTCAGGCTATTGGGGCTGAACATGGAGAGGCTTTTGAAGCTTATAGACCAAATGGACCGCTAAAAGTTGATGTGGTAAGTGCCTTTCAAGCATGTGATCAAATGTTGTAATCTGACAGGCTTTATGGAATCCGTATCTGACAGCATTACTATTTTTCTTTGTAAGTTGTGTGCATTTCAATTTTTTTCTTCTAATGTTCCAACCTGAAGTATAACATTCTTTTTTAACTTAATCACAGGATTTCCTAAATGATCGAATGCGTGAAAGTGGCCTTCAAAGAATACGATATGCTATGAAACCTGATGAAGCCTTTGGTCTTATTTTCTCCTGGGACAATGTTGTGGTAAGTGAAATTTGGTATGATTTTGCTTGTAGTTTAAATGTTCCACCTATAGATGAGAGATATTAGCCCTCAGTAGTCTCTATTTGGGCTTGAGAGTTTGCTTGTAGTTGAATCTATCACCTCAAAGAGCTTGTTTCTAAGTTTTCTTCTGGTTTTAAGAAAACCTATACAGTCATTATGGTACTGGCACAGTGTTACCAGATGCATCCCAGTCCAAATGGGCTTGAATCTGACTCTGCTCAGTGAGGAAACTGAGCTTAGTCCGCTCCATTCTGAATTTGACTCAGCCCTGAGTTATATTTGCGAGTATTACTTGGACTCTCAAGTCAAATGCAAGTCAGATTGGCTCAGCCAGTCTTGCAAGTCAGAGTCAGTCATCTGTCTATATAGGGCAGAAAACAAGCACTCATTTTGCTTGTTTTTCTGACCTTAATTCATAGTAGACATCTGCCAGACCTGTCAACTATCTAGAATCCATGGCGTTTTATTCTATGTACTATCATCTGTGTTTTTTAAATGTGTGTTGATGTCTATTAGTTCTATATAAATGAGATGGACTTTACTCAAAGGTGCAGTACAAGGCTTAGTGGGTTTTATTTCCATCCTACTACACTCTAAAATCTTAGGATGTTTTCGACCATAGAAAAACAATAATTACTGGAATGTGAAGTATCCTTTCAACCCAATGATCACCATTATATATATGTAAGTATATATAATTAAAACTTTGCCCCATGAATCTCTACACCTGAGAACAAATACCTAAGGTTTACATATGAGTTTAGGACAATGGATGAGAGCATTGTCTGCAGAAAGAGAAAAGTCTGGCATGTCTATATTTCTTTATACATGAAGTTAAATAAGATAGCTGAGTATAATTTCCACAATCATAGCCAAGGTTTCATTGTAAACTCTTTCGGCTGTTTCTTAGGACTAGATACCTAATCCATTCATTCTCCCATTCTGTAAGATAGAAAAGTGTACAGCTATGAAATCTATCATTGGTGTATAATTAAGGCTGCTTAAAGACAAAGTTTTACCATACTTACAATTGGGTAGTACTTTACCAATGTTTGGTATCTAAAAAACTTGTGATTTTGGCATGTTCTAAACCTAACTAGGCTTGAAATTAGACCTGGAGAATGTTGAGCAGGTGTAGCCACCTGCAACTGACATTAAATGCACAAAATGGCTTTCTAGAGCCTTTGGAGTGAGTTGCAGTAGGTAGAAATCAATTGGACCATCTTAGGGAAACTTTGGTGGTCAAAGATGCTAAATCATACATCATTAATGCACAAATAAGCTCCTGCAGTAGATCTGCTCCAATGTGAATACAAGAATTCTTATAATTCCACAGAACAGCGGAAAAGACAATTTACGAGTCATTTTTATAGAATGAGGTTTCTTGCAGCCTTTGTATAGTTAGTCTAGCTGGCAAACCCCCTCATATGGGAGGGATTGATTTAAATCCTTATTTTGTAGGAAAGAGTTTAGCTAAGAAGGGTCTTCATTCTTGGGAAGATGTGTGAAATATAGAGATGGGAGATTGGCGGAGTTGGAGAGTTATCAATCACTCATAAATATTGTCGATTGTTGATAGAATGATTTTTTATAGTCTGCAAGGTCTTTCTAGAATTTCATCTATTGAATTTGAGCTTCAATTGTCGTGGACCAATTTGCAAGGATTGGAAGTGACCTTAAGAAAAGCTGTTTATGAATTACAGGAATAAAGAGAGCATTGTCTGCAGAAAGAATTTGGCCAAAGCCCACAACTGTAGCATGGCTTAATAAACAGATGGGCTCAACTAAATGTCAAAGACAAATGGATTAGGAGGTGCCTCGATGTTTGGAAAACCTTCCTTATTGTTAGGACCAAGATGCTTCAATGGTCGATGCTTTTTTTTCACAGGGAATTTTAGAAACGTGCTGGAGGGGTTGCTCCATATAACATCGGCTTCCTTCTGCTTAGATGCTAGCTTTGAAGGCTATCTATTTTCCCAAATTCTCTTGGGACTTGCACTCAATCTCATCCCTTTTTAACGTACAATTTGGGTTGGGTTCACCACAATGAGAATGAAACCTTGGTGGATGGCTTAACATTTTGTCAACCAAAACAATGAACCAAGGCCATATTGGTAATGGTTAGTGCTTAATTAGAGCCTAGTAGTTAAAGATGAATGTCACACACACGTCTAACAAATGGGTGTTGCATGGTTTGTGAAAAAGTAGAGATTGTTAAGCATGTATTGGAAGTGCAGAGTTGCATGGATGTTTTGGGAATGGATTGCCTATGAGTATGCCATTCTTATTAGTAGTTATCTTTATTGGATGAAGTTAGTTTGGGAGATACGTTGATGATCATTGAGTATGTTAGAGGGATTATGCAACATGATAAGGTTGGCGAGAATCTCCTTTTTTATGGTGGAGATATCAAGTTACTTTTAGTGGGTGTGTCACTCCTTTTAAGTTGGGAAATAAAGAAAAAACTAATAATCTATATTATTGTTCATAAATGATGAAAATAGGTCAATAGGTCTTGAAAGTACATCAAGCAACAAAGGCAATGTGAGAGTGCCGGAGGCATCCCCTGGAAGGGAAAGAAAAACAAGATTGTAGACTAGTAAAAGGAAAAATAATGAATTAACTATACAAACCCAAATAGGTAAACACTAGACAGTGAAGTAGAGATTGATCTTGTAAAAGAGGAGAGGAAGTACGAGCACTCATGTAGTAGAGAAAGTTAGTTAGATGATGAGCAAAAGGACAAGTAAAGAATTAGATTTCCATCTGCACAAGATTCAAAAGAGCCTATAACCCTATCAACCACCACAAAAGCAACAATGTTGAGCTTGATGATATCTTCTAAAATATGGCTTGGGCTAAGAGGGCTAGGATGGACTATCTTGGGGATATTGGGTGCTCTTATTGAATCTCTCCTAACATCCAGGTTGATGGATCTCTCGTGGAAGAGAGGAATTTGGTGATGGATCATTTGTATATAAGATCCAAGCTGGGAACATGAGGGACAATGATCCCCCTAAACTATATGCTTGAGCTAGCATGTCTAGGTGACCTTATGGCATATCTGGATGGCTTGAAGGTAGCTCAAGAAGGGAGTCACCACGTCATTGATCAATTGCCATAAGTGCTTGTGATTGGAACTTTGTCAAGTGCTTTATGCCGCACTACTTGAAATAGGCTGAAATAAAATCAATTTAATGGATCTGGGCATAGAAGAGGTTTGTTGTTTGAAAGTAACTAAACACTTCTTAAAGATGGATAGCTAAACAATTCTGGTAAGACTAAAATGTTGAGAGCAAAATTCACAGTTTAGGTTTCATGCATCGACATTTTTCGTATACAAGCAGTCCTTGTCCATGTTGTGAGGGGTAGTTTGCATAATCACATCCTTTCTCATTAGTTTGTATGCCTTGATGTATTCTTTTGTTCAATAATGCAATACAAAATGCATTGTCCAAAATAACACATCATACACTATCATCTTTTGGGATTAACATGCCTATTTTGCAAGTAGGACAACCTAAAAGCTCTCATGATCTATTATAAGATCATTTTCTAATTTGACTAGGGTTGATCATGGTCATCAAATTTGAGTAAAGTTCGACCTTTTTTATAACTTTAAGTTTTATGTTCAATACTTGTCTTCTTTACCTTCATTTCTTCTCCTACGATAACAATTTTATCTCGAAGGTATTTATCTTCTTCTTCATTGTGTTAAAAGTATTTTTATGGGTTTGGGTTGCTTCCTTCACTAAGGTTGGCCTTTCCTTGCCCCCATTTGGAAACATATAGCCTTTCCTTTGCTAAGCGCAGGAAGGGTCTATTGCCGTCCTAATGCACACTTGCAAACGTGAGCTAAGTCCAACTCACTTAGTGTGCCCTCGGAGACACAATGTCTAAGTTCCAGGCCCACACTGTCACCTTGACCGGAACTTCTTCCTTCTAGGCTTACTCCTAGGGAAGCCAAGGGGGGTAGTCCCTAGTTGCTAAGTTAATTTTAAGTTAATGTTTCTAGGAGTTAGTTTTAATTGATTAGAGGCTAAGGGGGAAACTAGCCTAGGATGACAAGTAGCAATGCAAGTGCAAGTCTAAGTCTAAATGAGAAGCAGCCCTTTCCCTAAGTCAACTAAAGACTAGTGCCTAAGGTTGGGCAAAGGGGTCAACTTTGTTTTGGGGTGGTTCAATTACAAGAAGTATTACAGTTAAATCAAACTAAACTACCCCAAACCAAGATTATAACTATACAAAAGAATGATTAAGTGTTACTAAGTCTACAAGATTTACAAATTAGTTGCCAAGATACATCAATTAGATACAAGATACACAAATGTAACAAGATATACAAGAGATAAAAGATGCAAGCAATTTACACCATAAGCCAAGCATGCCCCAAGTGGCACTTACTCCACTTGGACTACCTTCACTGGCAATCAACCACAAAAGCACTCAAGGACCAAAGCAAGTGATGCCTCCCCAAGTGGGATACTCAATCACTTACTTTATCCACACCACAAAGATAATTGATCAATAAGATATTCAAGACAATAATCAAATGTTCACACCAGCATGAAAGGTAAAGACATATAGTTGCAAGTAAATAGATATAGCAATGAGATAATCACAAGTTATGTTTGCCTATCAATACATCTACTTCCCCCCAAACATACACAAGTGATCTATGCAACTAAGTGTACTTTCTCAAAAATTTTAATATCCCACCCCCTAGACTAGATGTGTGTCTCAAACTTCCTCCTCCCCCAAATAACTGCCCGGTGCTCAAGATAGTAGGGCTAACGAGGCCCTACCCTAGCTTCCAAGGTCAGCCCGCACCTAGTAAGAAGTAGTCCTGTCACGGGATCTCCCCAACGAAACCACGGGACGGTCCCCCGCCACTACCGCCGGACTGTCCTTCAAACCCGTTTTAGATGGTGGAGGGTGATGTTTGAGGCTCCTAAAATGTTGCTAAAAGTTATTAGGACCCCCGGGTGGGTTTTTAGGTGTGTTGGGTGTATTTTTAACAAGTTTTAGGCACTTAAATTTTAACTTTTTAGCGTATGGCCGTGAGCAAAAGTTATGAAAAACGAGTGCTTGAAAATGTATGATTATACCACCATCAACATGTAAAGATATATGAAAATGATAGCACAATGTTTAAACCATCAAGATAAGCATCACATGAAAGGACTTGAAAGATAATGAACCATAAAACCATGAACCATCACATGTGATATGCTAGCAATTGAAACGAAAGATTAAGCTTAAGCACTTAAATGATTTAAACCATAAGCATATGATAGATGATGTAAGAAAATGCTTGCAATGTGTTAAAGTGTGAGAGCTTAAAAGATAAATTAGGCCTTGAGCATATGTGTTAAACCATCAACATCTAAACCATAAACATTATATCACATGTGTATGCCAAGTGTGTGTGTAAACCATAAGAAGGCCGTGGGCAATTATACTTGGAACATGTGAAGCATCAAACCATAAAGCAAAAAAATGAAGTGCTAGAAATAAACACTAGGCCGTGAGCTCCAAATGTGTGTGAGACGTGGGTGTTAGACCAATGGCAAGGTCGTGACCTCAAATGTAGATGCCTCAAATAATGAACTAGGCCGTGAGCATAAAGTGTGTTAGGCCGTGAGCTTAGATATGCTTCAAAATGTGCTCTACAAGTTAACCATTACCACATAGATTTGCTAAGTTATGAAAATGAAATAGCTTTAAAAGACAAATGAAACTTAGCAAATGATGAGATCTCTAGAACATTACCACTTCATATGCATTTAATATTAGCCAAATAACTAAAGAATCAAGAGGACTAAAGCATTAAAATCACATTCAAGTTATCTAACCATATATCATGAAGTGTAAAAGCATATGAAAGATTACGAAAGGAATAAACTTGTAGATGAAGAACTATCTAAGATATATCAATTAAATAAGCATGAAAATCACCACAAGTTAATTTCCTTAAGCCGAGGCGATTTTGAGGAAGACTCCCCCAAGGTGTCGGCAAGTGAGGTTAACACTACTAAGACAAACTTGCACAGAAAAGCAGGGCATTGAGTCTTATGTCCTTCACATACATGAAGAGACTAGACAGGCTGCTGGCTTACTGCTCAGGCAAGAACTATCTTAGTATTGCTAACATATATTAGATTTATTTTATGAACAGAAATGAAAGAACTTGAAAAGAAACACCACTACGATGGCCAAGGTGGTGGCAAGCCTCCCGATTTTGGCCAAAGAGGGTAGCTTAATGATACAATAACAAATGAATGAAATATAAACTAAGCTAATAGTTATATGAACAAAGGAATATCTAATCTAGGTTAGGTTTATTTTTAGAGCTCAAAAGTGTGAGAAAAAGTTGTAGAAATTTAGAAATATGAGAGAAAGAAGAGGAGAAATGTTACCCAAACCAAGCAAGGTTGTTTGGGATGCCTCCTAGGTGTTGTTGAGCAGCATATACCTTCAAATCTATCGCTGTCCTGCAAAAAACAACAAGCAAAAGCTTGCTGGAAATGTTGCAAAAACACCAAAAAAAGTTACAGAAATTTCTGTGTATACACAGAAATTTCCAGCAAACAAATATAGTATAGAAAATGTATTTTTGACCTTTCTAAGACTAATATATAAGATGAAAAATAAGTGGAAATGGCTGCAGAAAATTATATGGCAAAGAAAAGAGATTTGGAGTGTAAGAAAGCTTCAAGGGTAGACTCCTCTTCGAATACTATCCCAAGTGAAACCTTTGATGTGACCTGCAAAAGCTTAGTGAAACATATGCAACATGGAATAGATAGATATCTTGAATCAACCTAGAACAAAACTACTTGCAAATCCTAAGCTATTCAAAATGAATCATAAACTAGCAAGTGATACTCTTCAACTAGTTTACCTAAGAAAAATACTTTGAACTCAAGATCTATTTACCATGAACACATCAACAAAAGTAAACAACATCACCTCATGTGTATGGAGCAAGAAGAATACTAAAAAATGCACCAATGATCCTCCAAAGTTTTTTCTCATTACCAAAATATGAGAGTAATGAAATGGATGGCAAAATGGCAAGAGCAAGAAAATGGAATTGTGAGAAATTTCAGCATAATAGTGTTAGCACAAAGATTGGTGAAGAGAAGAGTGAGAGAGACTTCTCTTTATACCCCTAGAGGCCAAGAGAAGTGACTTGGATGGATGCCAAGTGTCAGTTTGAGAGCAAGAGCACAAATCTCTAAGAGAGGGGCGCCCAACCTAGGGTTTTGCTCATGCAATGATGAGAGGGTGAGGTGTGATTACTTGATAGGTTAGAAAACCATCAAGGGGGGGCACACTAAGTCATTTAGGAGGGCCCACTTGCTTAGAATAGCAAGTGGTTATGTTTGGGTGTGAGTTGGAGTGAATCTCCAACAAGAAGGGGCGCAAATGAAGGAGGGCGTGAGGTTGAGTGAGGGTTTAGCTAGGTTAAGAGTTAGGTTTTTAGGTGGGGTTAGGGTTTTGGTAGGTCTAGGGGGGCGCTCCACATGTGTGGAGTGTCTTTTCCAATTTTCAAGGAGTAATTCAAGGGATTAGTTAGTTGAGGGTCGTTTTTCCCCTTAGGGCAAGGTTTAGAAGGTTGAAAAAGTGAGTAAAGAGGTTGAATTAAGTTGGGAAAAGGTTAGGATGGGTTTGGGTAGGTTAGG
>JZKD02S1884621.1:48236-62425 GCA_000966675.3 Picea glauca
CTTCCCCTAGAGGGTTTCCCAGGATAAATGCCGTGTCTCTTGTGAATGTGTATTTCTTAGTGATCTTGTTCTTATGATGCTCTTATCTATTGAAATGCAAAGAACTATAATAATGACATAAACATTAACAAAAGCAACGCCAAAAGTATCATTAGCATCAATCTCGTGCAACCTATAGAATAAGAATGAACAAAATGTGTCCCAAATAGAAACAATTACTCGAAAAGAACAAATACAAGAACCGACTACAAAATATATTTCACCTCATTTAAAGAAGGTTAATAAGACCTAGGAACCATTAAAGGAGAAAAACAAACCTATAATTCCACTTGTAACCATGATGGGGAAATCACAACCTAAGACCTTGAAGCTCAAAGGAATCATAAGAGATAGAAATGTAACAATACTTGTAGATTTTGGTAGTACTCATAATTGTATAGACATCGATTTCGTTAAACAACTAAACCTTTTTGTGTACCTTACCAAAGACCTCACAATTATGATTGTTGATGGACAAAAGGTCAGAGGAGTAGGAAGATGTCATAAAATCTCTGTTCAAAATTCAAATACAAGAATTGGAACTATAAAGGTGCTTTACTACTCGATGAGATGGATATAGTACTGGGTATTGAATGGTTGATTCAATTGGGCACTTATACAATCCACCTTGAAGAACAATTCATGGAATTTAATTGGCAAGGACAAAATTATAAATTATATAGGGTTGAAAGCTCCAGTCCCAAGAAAAGTGATTTACAACAATAGAAAAAGGGTCAAGAAACACAGATGAACATACAACAATGAAAGCAAGGAAAGTTTTTTACGAAGGAGCATCAAGGTTTCACGTTAAACAACCAGGTCAAAAGACTTCACAATATGATGCACAGACTACAAAGGAACTTTGCTAGCACTTAAATTGGGAACCAAGTCAAACCTCTACAACTAGATAAAGATGATGCCGCCAAGGAAACATGTTCAACTACGAAGAATCTAGTTTTCTATGCATTGAGGAGAAGCATCCCTTAAGGGTGTGGTAGTGTAACAAACATAATAATGATAATAATAATAGTCATATTAATGAAACATCAAGGTCCATACACCCCTTCACCTTGTGACTAGTCAATGTTTATTTATGCACTACCATGTAGCTCATTGTAATCATCAATCAATCCTTACTTAGTATTCTATTATATATTTGCAGATTTACTCTGTCAATTTCGTAATAGGAAAGAACTGTTTATTACACTCTCAACCTAATTTCAATCTATTTGGATTTGTTAGGCCAGGGATGATTTACTCCATAAATGAATTGATTTGCATTAATGTGAGACATTCATTAATACAATGTGAAGTGACCTTTGGTTTCATCTTCCAAGAGGTTCAAATGACTCTTCCTATTCACCTATGATTCTTCATATTTCTTCTAAATAATATTTAGAAAGTACCATAATCCCAAGGATTAGGTATCTAACATTCCCCCCCTTAATCCAAAGGAGTGTTTGTAAGTCCAAGCATATTTTTGAGCTTTTCAAACTTTTCTTTTCCAAGCAGTTTGGTGGTGATGTTTGCAATTTACTCACTTTTGGAACAATGTATTTGCTGAATGGTCTTCGTCTCTACAGGATGTTGAATCAGATGGTACTTCGTGTTGATGTGCTTGGTTCGGTCATGGAATCTAGGATTCTTGGCCAACTTGATTGCAAAAGTGTTTTCAATCAAAAGTGGAGTAGCATTTACTTGTTTCTCCTGCAAATCCTCTAGTATTGTCCTGAGCCACACATTCTTCTTTGTTGCATGTGCAACAATGACATACTCTGCCTCTATAGTGGAATTTGTTGGAACGAATTGTTTGCGTGATCTCCAAGAAATAGATTCTTATCCAAGACCCATGAGGTATCCTACAGTAAACACTTCATTCTCCTTATCCCCATCTAAGCCTGAATCTATATGTCCAATTAGTTTGAAGTAATCCACCTTAGAGTATTTAAGCCCAAAGTCTTGAGTTCCCTTCAAGTACTTTAGAACTCTCTTTGCAACACACTGTTGCCGTCCTAATACACACCTGGGGTAACGTGGAAGAAACCTTCAATCCACTTGGTGTGTCCTTGGGGGCAAGTCTCGAGTCAAGGTGCTGTCACCTGATCCTCAACTCCTCCGTCTAGGCCAACTCCTAGCAAAGCCAAGGGGGGTAGTCCCTATAAAAATAAATCTAAAGCTTTTCTAAACTAAGAAAGAAAACACTTTAATCTAGGAGTTTATTGCTTGAAAATAAAATTAGATCATTCAACACCTAACATTTATCATCATGCATAAGTGTAACTGCTCACATAAGGTAAATTGATAGTGCTTTTTAACCAGTGCTTTAAAAAGAGTCGTGGGTAGTGTAGATCGAAGATTTTATTAAGGTAAATTTTGTATTTAGTTAGTGAAGAGTGTTTGGCCCCTTAGGAAGCTCGTTCTCTGCTTGGACTTACTGAGAGTTTACTAAAACCCCATAGTCTCACCAGTAAACTCACCAAAAGTGTTGGATGTACAACACGGTAAACCGTCTTACTTAGCAGGTCACTTTTAAGCCTTTTCCTCCCAATGAACTAACAACTTAAGAGATTGTCCTATTAAACTAGCAAGGTTCAATTACTTGATAAAAGCTTGAAATAGATATATCGCACACCCTGCTTTGTAAATAAAGTACTTGCACAAACACTTTAAAGTGTAAAGAAATGAATTTGCAACAATTAAATGCATGTACCTTGCTTTGTAGTTGAGAAAAGATTAACAAGATACTGTTTGAAATTTAAACTCTGTTGCAAGATTGATTGAAAAAGGAAAGTACTTGAAGTAAAGCTAGCTAAGCATGCATGGTAGATTAAGACTTGGTTAACATGCATAAAGATTAGAGTGTTGTAGTGTGTCTGATGTTTTTGAGTTGTATATGTGATTACCAGATTTTAAGCATGCATCAATCCAAAAAATGAAACAAAACCCACAACACAAATCCCCCTAACGGGGATGAAGAAACTGGGCACAAAGGGCCCGCTTTTATTGCACTATTACAACAGAGAACCAATGTTCTCTTTAGGCCTTTAGCTTCTTTAAAAAGAAAGGGATCCTTATAATTGGATCGTTTAGAAGAATACAATAAAAAGATAGAAAAAAGAAGAACTTCGTTGGATGAAGTTGAAACCCCCCAGGGTGCCCGGAAAGCCTTGACTTTGCTCAAAATTGGCAGAATCTCCTCTTGAACCTGTATTTGCTGCAAGAAAACAGCAAGTAAACAAAGTTAAAAGATGATAAAAAAAGGTTTTAAACAATGAAATTTTTTATCGAAAATTTTGGAAAATTTTCAAGGCAAAATTGCAAATTTTTAGGGCCTTTTGGGCAATTTGCATGGACCTAACTTAGGCTCTTTTGAATGCTTCTGTTTGCTGTTTTAGAACAACAAACATAAGGCAGCCAATTAGCTTGATCAGAAAATTAAAACCAAGCAAAAGTTTTGATCTAAACTCTAGGTGAAAAGATAAAAAAAAATGCTTAAACTTGCCTAGATCTATCCTTTGAAATTTGATAAATTTTAGCTTAGATCTAACAACAATGCATGCAACCTTAGATGTTTAAAAAATGAAATATAGACTTGTTCTAAGTTGCATGCAATCAAAGAAAAGAATGGGGAAAATAAGTTTATCAGTTTTTCTGGAGCTTCTGTCTGAGTCTGAAACTTTTGGGCTATGGGCTTCTCTTGGTATGAAGAAGAGGGAGCTTGATCTTAGAATCTTTTGGACGAGGACGATGGAAACCACCATCTGTCGATCCTCCAAACTTGAGGAACCTGTAACTACACACTTCAATCCTGCAACAAATTGTTAAAGATCTTCCCTACACAACACAACTCACATACGCATGTTAATTTAACCGAAAATAAAGCATGCAGTATAAAAGTCTATGAAGTAAAGAAGCACTAAGATAAATCAATCTAGATTACTCTTGCCTTATTATATGATAGAATACCTACAAGGCTTCAACAATTAACCACAAAACTAAAATGTAAAAAATACATGTTACCTCATGAGAATATTTGCATTTAGGTCAAAGCATCCACACATTTGAGTCCACACCAAAATAGCTACAAAGTCTTTCTTATTCCAAATGACTACAAAAATATAGCAATAGCTTGCTTGCCCAAGACTGAACTAACTTGAGGAGAGGTCGACCCTTTCTTATATAGCATTTGAGGTGACAATTCCTAAGTGAGCATGCGCTAGGGTTAGGTTTAGGGTTTAGGTAATGCATGGGAGATGAGGAAGTTGTGCACTAGTCAAAGGGTAGATGCGCTAGGGATAAGGGGAGTGGATGTGGACTGGTGTTTGGTAAAGAGGAGTGAAGGCGAGTGAGGAATGCGTGGGCCCTTTAGGAGATGCACCATGCTCTAGGAATGTGCCACCTAGGAAAAGGGGTCGAGTTCCCACTTTGGGATCTCCTCCTAACTCCATGTCACCTTAATCGAGTGGTCCCTACCTCAGTTAAACTCGCCCAGGGCCTCCAGTCAACTGGGGACATGAAAAAACATGTCTCAATCATGTTCCCTAGTTCTCCTAAAATTTAGGAGATTAATTTAATTACCCCTTTTCCGTATTTTTCGAGAACTTTTGATTTTTTAGTGATAATAATCACTTTTTTGCCTCGAAAGATGGGAAATAGGGGTTTACATGGTGTTTTGGACCGGAAAACGACTGTAAATATGGCATCTGACAATGTTTGATGCCATATTTTTTACATTTATTGACTCAGAATTAATAAATTCCAATTTTGCGGGAATTTAATTAATTCACTAAAAACTTAAAAAACACCTATCAAACCTAGCCGCAATTTCCAGATGACTCAATCACATGTCCTAGTATGAGCTTATATACATTTAGACACTAGACATTGGATTTTCCATGCCAAAACCTACCTGTTTGCCAGCACATACTCTGGCTTTGGAGCAAGTCTTCTGAGTGAAAAAACTTAGAAATTATTTAATCGCTCAGTAAGGCAAGCAGAAAAAATAATTAACAAGTAGAAAAAAACACTCCAAAGTATGTGCTCACTCTTGGTCTTGGGTGGCCAATAGCCTTTTACAATATCTCATACTTAGGACATTTATTACAATGGTGGAAATGCGAAAAAAATCTGTCTTTTACAAGACTGGTTGAACTCTGAACTCTGCAAATATGAGCACTGATTGCTCATTCTTTGGCGGTTCTTCAGGAAATTCAGCTTGTGCAAACTGGTGGATAACACACACCAATGTCCTTCACAAGGTTTTTGCATGAACCTAGAAAGGGTCCCAATGGAAAATGAAATGTCTGGTCTGGTAAGGTAGATAAGACTCCCCACAAGCTGTCTATATTTAGTTGCATCCTCAAATTCATTCCCCTCTTTTGATGTTAGCTTTAGATTTTGTTCCATTAAAGTAGAGAGAGGATTACAATCAACCATGCCAAATTTGTTCAATAGTTCTCCAATGTACTTCTTTTGGGAGATGAATACTTGCTTTGGATTCCGAGTTACTTCAATACCCAAGTAGTAGTGAAGATATCCCATGTCTATCATCTCAAAACCCTTCAATTCTTTCTTTATGGATGCAATATATGCTGCATTGTTCCTTGTCATCAAAAGATCATCATACACCACAAGATATACAACAATTTTGCCAACTTTATTGACAAACAAAGTTGCATCATCAAGATTAAAATGTTGAAATTGATCTTCAAAAGATGCTCAATTGGCTTTTTTATACTAGGCACGAGGTGCTTGCTTTAGGTCATACAAAGACTTGATGAGCTTGCATACCTTATGTTCTTGACCTTTCACAGTAAATCCTTCTGGCTGAGACATGTAAACATTCCCTTTCAAGTCTCAATTTAAGAAGGTTGTCTTTACATCCATGTGATGAATCTTCCACCTATGGTAGTGCATTTTGCTGTGGGGGCAAAAGTATCTTCATAGTCTGTGCCTTTCTTCTATGCATATTCTTTCGCCACAAGCCTTGCGTTATGCTTGTCAAGTGAGCCATATGGTTTGTACTTGTTCTTGTAGACCCATGTGCAACCAATTAGTTTGGTTACAAATGGAGGATCCACTAGCTTCCATGTCCCATTCTTGATGAGAACATCATACTCCTTCTGCATGGCTTCTTTCTACTCATCACGAGAAGCAACTTCTTCAAAGGAAGTTGGTTCAATGTTAGTAGATAAATTGAATTCACAATCAAATGAAACATCCATACCATTTAGATCACCTAGATTTAAATTATTTACATCATCGGAATCTAAATTTTCTACATCACCTCCAACTTGTCTTGTAGAACTTCTAGTTCCTATCTTTCCAACTTCATCAGGATGATCGCTTTCAAGTGTTTTGATGAGCCACTTTGGGGGACCTTTTTGAGATTGTCTAGGTTGCTCCACTGATTGAGATGGTGTTGCATTCTCATCAAGGTTCAACCTTTCAATCCTCTCAATCACATCATCCAATTGAACTTCCTGCCCTGATGAAGTCGCTGGATCTTCTTCATCAGGCGAAGATGGCACTACAAAAGGAGATTCTAGAGATTGATCCAAGATAGGGATCCCCCCTTCAATATGTGGAATCTCATCATCAAACTCATGATGTGTCTTTACATGGGTGAATTTACCCTGATGATCAAGCTGCCGCTCAATAGTCTTGTCATTCTTGGTGGATTCAAGAAAAAACACATCTTTGGAAAGAATGAACTTCTTGTTTACCTCATCGTAAAGACGATATGCCTTGTGTTAATTTCTTAAAACCAACAAACTAAGCAAACAGATCAGATCTAGATTACTTTACTGAAATTGTTAACTCTTTAATGTAGTGGAAACTAGAAAAACAAAACACACAGTACAAATTATTTCTTCCCTTCAAGATCGGTTCTTCATTCAAATATCTTTAGAACTTACAAGAGCTCCCTTAACAGGGAAAATGGCTTTGAAAGAGAAAAACTACAAATCACTGCAAACTTGTAAATTCCTTGCACCTTGATTAGCGTGTTGCTGATCACTGAGGCCGTCTGTACAGCCTGCTGTATGGATGAGTTTGCTGCTGGATTAATTGCAACGGCTCACACCTGCGGTCGACTTGCTGCACTCGCTACTGTATGGATCTGTACGGTTGTACAAATCTGCTGTACGACTTCTGCTGCTTCGGTATGCGTGCAACTGTTCTGCTGCCCTTGACTTGCTACTGCTGCTGTTGCTCTATCTTCTCCCTCGCCCAATTACTCACTCACTGTGAATAATGAATGTGTCTTTGTTCTTTTCCCTTAGCTGTCTTTTATAACTTCGACTTGAGCCATTTACCTAATCTCAACGGTCAAGATCTAACCGTGAGATCAATGGCGCTCTTTTAATTAAATCATTAAGTGACTCAACTTTGTCACTTTATTAATTGCAAGTTACTTTAATAAAAGACGTTCACTTTATTAATTAATTACTAAAGTGAACTCTAGAAAAAGCATTGGATATATTTAATGACGATTTTCGCAAGTAGACACCCTTCCGGAAATACCTGTCTGAGCTACAAACACTAACACCTTGGTGGTTTTTAAGTACCCCTGGAAGATGCACTTCTGACTCCTTGCACCAAGCTTGTTTCTTTGCTCCTTAGGAATTAAGGCATAGCAGGTGGAACCAAAAACCTTGAGATGCCTCATCGAAGGAATGTGACCATTCCACATTTCATAAGGAGTCTTGTTCTCAAGAGCATGAGAGGAACTCCTGTTTTTCACATACACTACACATAGAACTGCATTGAGAAATAGCATTGAACGTACCATGTTCAAGAGTGTCGTGTTCATTCTTTTTGCTACACCAACTCGTTGAGGATTGTATGGAACAATGGTTTTATGCTTGATACCATGTTGACGAAGATAGTTTTCGAACTCATTTGAAGTGTATTCCTTTCCATTATCAATACGAAGAGAGCCAATACGAGATTGAGCTTCATTTTCAATCCATAGATGAAAGTTTTTAAAAGTTTCGAATGTTTGAGATTTCTGTTTCAACAAATACAGCCAACACATCTTGGTGTAGTCATCAATAAAAGTCATGATATATCTGTTTACCAAAGGTAGATGGAACATGCATGGGGTCAGACAAATCAAAGTGTATCAACTCTAGCTTTCTATGTGTTCTTGAGGTGTTGTTAGACTTAGGGAAGTAAACCAGAAAAATTCTGTTCTTTTAAAATCAGTTGGATGGAACAACAAGTGTCTGTAATAAATCAAACTTCAAAACAGAAAAGTAATGCAATAAGAGATTTGTACTGTAGGGTGCTAGATAAATAAATCTGAACTTAATAAATCAAATCAGAAGATGAACAACAGTTAGATTTAACCCTTTAACTCTGTTCATAAACAATGATTAGATCTAAACAAAACATTTAAGTACTCAGATCTAAACTAGGTCAAATGTAAAAGATAGATCTATATCATAAAGTAATTCTAAAACTGTAGAGTAGTTTCTAAATTAGTTTTCAACATTAGTTAACATGCAGAGCAGGTAGATCTAGGCTAAATAAAATAAACTTGAGCATGAGCAAATATAGATCTGAACTTACCTCTGAAATGAAGAAGAGCATGACAACTAGGAGAGAAAATCCATCAAAGTATGCTCAGATAAGTCTTAGAAATCTTGGGTCTACTTCAAGGGTTAGATCCCATACCAAGAAAAGTTAGGACAACCAATTCACCAAGGGAATAAGTCTCACAAGACACAGTAAAACCCACACAACAATTTCCGAAAGCAAAAACCTTACTCAGCAAGTTCTGGAACCAAACCCTCACACAACAATGTTCTGGAAAACAAGGACGATAGCCTGTAAATAGGGTCCAGCAGCCTAGCAAAGGTGCCGTGGCCTGGATCTTTTCAAGAAGTATGGGACGACAGTCTTGAGGAGGGTTCTGCTGTCTTAGAGGAGGGCCGACTAGCAGCAATAAAAGGGATGGCAGCAGGAGCACTTTCAGAAGAGGTTTGTACACCTCCTACACCCACACTCCAGCAAGCAAAACAAGAGACCTGGCATAGGCTGAGCCGAAAAAGAAGCCAAGCACTGTCATGAAGGAGGCTGCAAAAATCAGTCACAAAGAGGCCGCACGCTGTCAAGAGAAGGCTGAGAAACTGTTACAAGGAGGCCGCAGGCTCAAGAGAGCAATCCGCCACACTAAGTAGAAAGAGAAAAATATGAGTGTATAAAAGGTAGAGGGGAAGGATCTTATTTATACTTTAGGCTAGGGTTAGGCTAATGAAAGATAATAATAAAAATAACATACTTAATTAATATAAATATTAATTAAATATGTTATATTATTTAATTAATATTTTCCATTTAACCCCTAAAGCAAAAATACAAAACGCTAAATAAACTCATGCTCAAAAACAAAGGGTGTGGGTTTGGGTCGGGTTACTTGGTGGCAATGCTCGTCCATATAATTCTCAAGGTGACCTTTTTAATTTTATCATCACTGCATATGGGATACATCCCTCATGTGATCATGCCCGCCTTCAAAGAGGGTCATACACCAACAACTGCCTAATCAAGGACCAGGTTGCCCCATAACATTTCTGGGGTCTTATCCACCAAGGTATAAGACCAAGGATTAACCCTGGACATGGGTACCCTGGAACATGTCCAAGGGCCCTAGACATATCTAGGGACTTTAATTGCTTGGTCCCAGACCAAGAACCCCAGTCGTATACTAGGGGCCCTCTCAAGGGTCTTTACTGTTTGGTCGTAGACCAACAACCCCAGTTATCTACTGGGGGCCCTTACAAGGGTCTTTTGCTGCTTGTTCGCAGACCAAGAACCCCAGTTATCTACTAGGGGACCTTTCAAGGGTCTTCTGCTTGGTCCCAGACCAAGAACCCTAGTTATCTACTGGGGGCCCTTTCACGGGTCTTTTGCTGCTTGGTCCTAGACCAAGAACACCAGTTATCTACTGGGGGCCCTTTCAAGGGTCTTTTGCCATGGCCCAGATGAAAATCCCCAGGAGTGCACTGGGGGCCCTAGATCTCAGCTAGGGTCTTTGCCATCCTCCTAAAGAATGGCTCTTGCAGTTGCTTTAAATTCAACACTCCCTCTCAGCAAGAAAGGCATTCTCAGCTACACCAAGCTTACCACGAAAGTATACAAACTTTGTCAGGGACAGTGGCTTGGTGAGAATATCTTCCATCTGTTCTGCCATCGGAACATACTGAATGTGAAAACGTTCTTCTGTACCATGTCCCGGACATAGTGATATCTCATCTCAATGTGTTTCGACTTGTCGTGAAACACTGGATTCTCAGTGAGGTTTATACAACTCCATTGTCACTGTGAATGATCGTGGGTTCAAGCTCTGTACTGAACAAGTCTGAAAGTAGCTTCCTAAGCCACACTGCTTCTCTGCTAGTAACACTTGCAGTGATGTATTCTGCTTCTGCAGTGCTCTGGGCTATGGAGCCCTATTTCCCGCTGGACCAGGAAATCGTTGCTGAACCCAAACAAAAAAAACATCCGGAAGTGCTCTTCTGATCCACTGTACTGCCCATCCAATCTGAATCTGTAATTCATGAAGCATTACACCTCCACTGGAAGTGTATCTGAGACCAAAAGCTATAGTTCAACAATCATATGTATATATACACTTGAACTTGCTGAGGACATTTTCCGCATAACAAATTTAGTATGTACGAGGTACATCAATGACGCATGACCCAATGATCTGTCGAGATACAGTGGGGTCTTCTAGTTCTGAACCAGTGACCTGATCTTGTAGTTTCTTTAGGTTAGAGATCATTTGCGTGGTCATGGACTTGTAGTTCATCATGCCAAAATAACGGAGCATATCAATTGCATATTTTCTCTTGTGAGAGAAGCATCTCACCCGGTTTCTGCCACACCTCTAAGCTCAGAAAGTAATGTAAAGGACCCAAGTCTTTCATTTCAACTTCTGCTAAAGAGCTCCCTCTTAGTCTGAGCTATAAAAAAAATTCCTTTCCTGTAAGGAATGGATCATCCTAAGATAACATGAAGATTTTGGACAATCTTTATATAAAGATAAAACTATTGGTGAACCCAAGACTCTATAGAGAGACTGTCAGTACTTTCATACCGAGCTCTCAGAGCTTGTTATAATCCATGGGATTCTTTCCCATGGATAGCCTCTTGCTTAATTTCACTGTCAAGAAGAAATCTTAACATCTATCAGATGAAGTTTCCAAATCAAAAACCGCGACAAAAGATCCTGATGGAAGTAAGGATCTTGTCATAGATAATCCCTTCTTTCACGAGTCACAAATTTAACCTCAATACAACCATCTATAGTAGGCTTTATCTTATAAGGCCATTGGATGTTACCACTGATTTGTCACGAGGTCTTTGAAACACTGACCATACATCATTCTTCAATATTCTTCTATCACAACATCTTCCCACACTTCAAATGTGGAAGGTTCTAAATCAATCACAAGATTCAATTTAGCTATAAGGCCGGAGTACTTGTCTGGTTTCTTTCTTTCTTTGAAAGTGCCCTTAGGTGCTGAATGCTTTTCTGCTTCCTTTATTATTTCCCGGCATCAGGCTGATTTCCTTATAATAGAAAATTTCTTTAAAAGAAACCGAAAGTATCCCTTGACTCTACTAAGCTGCCAATCCTCTGCTGTAGGTCATGGTTTAACTCATATGCAAGGACTGCTCCCTCTGAGTCTCATAGAAAGTCTGCCTCCATGTCATGTGCAAATTTGGCTCCCTCTGAACCTATAAGATCTTTTGACTCTGTTCTGGTGTGAGATCTCTTTAAGATGTTCTTGGTGTGAGTACCAAGTTTAATATGAAAAGCTGAGTCAGACTTCTTGAGCTTCTGTGCTAAGGATAATGACTCAATTACAATCTAAGGACTCTCGAAAAGAGATATTTGTAGGGTTCCCAAAACGAAGAAAAATACCCCAACCACCAAGATAATTTATTGGACTCTTTAACCAAGGAAATAACCCAAGGTTACATGTTGTATTTCATATCAGAGATAAAAGACCAACAGACAGCTGGGTTTCCAAACTAGAGAAAAAAGACCTAGCTTACATAAAAAAATAAGTATGTGCTGAGATCACAGCTACCTTGGTCATATAAAAAATACACATGAGATTCTGATAGTAATCCATTGAGACATGGATACATAAAGATGGCAGGAAAGTAAACATATCTCTCTTGTTGTCATTTGTAGTCACAAGAATGAATGTAAATGTAGTATCCATGAAACTTGCTTAGGCTTAAGACATATTTGAACTTTGCAGTGTGTTACTAACTCAAGTTATCTAGGACTTCTTCTGTGTATGCAGATGTTTGATATAAATTTGTTAGTTCAAGTAATTCCAATATCCTTAAGTGGTTATCCTACTGTCCTGTGGATAAAACATTATTCATCCATATGCATATAATACGTCTTAAAGAATGAGGCCAAAGACTGCATTGTCCAAATTATGTTCTTACAAAAGTCAGCCCACACATGTTTTCCTCAAAGCCAAATACCAAAGTCATTTCCAAGTTTCCACCACTCAATGTATTGTGGTTAACTTTAAGGCTTGTGTACTCTTTGTAGTACAAAACATATGGATGACCATTAAGTGCATAAGGTGCTGTCATTTACTAAAGTTACACAGTTTCCCATTAAAATTCCTTTATCGGTGATTCTGTCAAAGCTATTGTATTTTACCAAAAACTTATTAAAAGAAAGCTGAGCACTTACCAAGCATTAGTAACAATAACATTATAAAAGCTTAAACCTATCACTTATGATCTTAAGATGAAGGTTACATTTCCAAACATTTTGTATCAGACCTTTAACTAACTCGGCTTAGCTTAGAAGTGAGAGAGGGTAAGAGTTATCATAAGTTTCAGTCAAACAGGAGAAGAGAAAAGTCTTGAAAATCAATAGATAATCAAGGGTAAACTAGAGGATTTACTAGGAGTCCCCCCTTTTATAAAACCAAGGATTTCACCAGCAATAAAAGGGCCCTAGCCTCCAGATTTTCTTAACAAGGAAATTCCTCCTAACTGGTATAGGTAACTCCACCAAAGATCCAAAAGGGTTTTCTTTGGCACCCAAATTTGCATCTCACAAGTGTACAAGACAATAAACAAGATAGTCTTTCACTATCCTCTCCACATCAATCAGTCCAAAATAAAATGTGTAATGAATATCGTCTTGTCAAAGAGGTAGTCCCAACTGAGAGAAGCATGGTGTGGTGAAAGGGCTTTGTTAAAGCAGAGGCCAAAATAATGAGTCAAAAAAAAAAATCTCGGCTCAAGTAGAGCTTTCCACAGTCATTCAGATCTCACTTGCTAAATAAATGTAGAGTCAACAACCTTCAAAACTTTCCAAGTCTGTTAGTGACACAATGGTTTAGATATGCAGAAACAGTTTCCAAGGAGTATCTTTCTGCTGGCTAGGATACATGCTAGACGAGGTCTCCACACCAATTCTTATGAAAGATCAATGCTTAGTACGTAGAGATAGGTATCTTGACTAACAAAGCTCAATTAAATTTAGAGAGATTGAACTTTCTACTATTTTCAATCTGTTCTAGTCATTTTCTAAATGTTAGAATTTAGAGAAATGACAATAAATCAAAATCCTTTCCAAAGGCATAATTGAACGTTAAACAATTACCTTTTCCCAAGAGGTTTTAGGTCTAGGATGAAAATGTTAAAATAATGTAACTGCAAAGAGTATTCTTATTATTATTGTTATTTTATTCATAGGATTAATCCCCATTGTGGATTAATCATGTCAGTAATCGTATAAGGACCAAATCCCCTTTTGCGGATATGTCAATGGACAATTGTAATAGGCAGAATAAGAAGTCGGCCCCAACAGTTATTATTGAGACCTAGAAATATAATAAAGGTGGGTTTACCCACCCAGAGTGAGAGGTCGGCCCTGCCAGTGAAGACGCTTCACATGTGCCAGTCTTGTATATATAGAGAGGCTAGCGCCTCACTTTAACACACAACTCACTTGCTCATTCTTAAGAGGCAAGTTGCGACTTACCAGTTGGAGAGAGGGAGAAGAGTGGCGCATCTTTTGGAGAGGACTATCTGTATTGGTTTGAGTTATCTCTTGAACATTGTATTGGTAATTTATGATAAGGAAGTTTTTG
>JZKD02S1884632.1:40125-58474 GCA_000966675.3 Picea glauca
AGTCTCTGTACATTTCTTTGATTAATAGAAATCGTGTATTACTATATATCTGTGTTTATGGTTGCATCTCTGATACATTTCTGTTATATTATTGAATATCTGCAATATCTCTATGGATTTCTTTATTATATATTCGCTCTCATTTCATGCCGAAAATAATCCGGATCAATTCCACCTACCAACGGTCCTCTTCATCTCGAACGACCGAGCCTCGAAACAGTTCTTTGCCCTCCTCCAAAGGGTGTCATTTGAAAATCAGCTTTCAATCCTCATGCTCGTGTTGCCCAGAACTACAACATTGTTGAATATCTGGCCCAAGCATGATCCGCGATGTCAGCCCTCGAAGTCCTTCAAAGTTGTGCCATACAACGGAAGGTACTGTTGAAACCTATCGGTGGAATCGACCCGACAGATACGAATTTAATAATTTTTTATTTGGAAGATCACATTCTAGGGTTACCCCCTCAACATGCATTACAAATACAAGTGATTGTCTCTGACAAAAGCATTTGTAGAACTGTTATCGACGAGGGTGCCTCGACATGTGTCATGTCTATTACCTGTTGGAAAGCCATCGGCTCTCCCTCTTTGACTGAATCCCATAACACACTTAAAGCCTTAAATGGTTCTGGTTTTAATCCTTATGGTTTCCTTCCTTCGTTTCCAATCATGTTAGAAGGAAAATGGTCCAAGTTGAAGTGGAAGTCTTTGACTCTCCTCTCGATTACAACCTTCTTCTTGGCCATAGCTAGATCGATTCCATGTGCACAGTTGTGTCGACTCTTTTTCATGTTGTACATTTCCCACATCAAGGAAAGGTAATTACCGTCGACCAATTAGCCTTCTTTAACTTGGATACGCATACTGGCAACATATCGTTCATCACCAAAACCCCCCCCAAATAAGAGAACGTCGGTGTAGGTCTTCTCAAAGACTCTTCATTAATGGGTACCTTCCCCATTCCACCACCCGATGTTCCACACCCGTTTGTCAATTCAATCAACATGATCACCACCTCAATTCATGGAACCCTTGCATCTCAGGACCCATGGATGGTACCCGACCCTGACGATCATCTTCATTATGGTGACGAAATGCCTTTGAGTCCAGTCAAATCCGCCTATTAGGCCATTCAATCAGCAACCCCTTCTACCCCCTCTCTTGGTGATTTATCTCCATATCCTTTCCACATCATTTTTCCCATGGATGAGATGATTATGTCTATCATGGAAGACACCCCTTGGAATGATGGAAATCACCTTTCCATCCTCTTCTTGGAACAACACACCATCGAGAGCTACCAACGGATCTCGACCCCATTGACCGTTGTCATCATTTCAAATATTCTCGAGTCCACACACGATGTGTTTTCCAAAGGGAAATTAAGCAATATCTCACCCACTCTTCCCCTCGACATATCCATCAAACCTGGAATTGTTGAAAATGTGCATATCGGAGCTTCGTGTTCCCCTAGCAAAATCGTCACCTACAAGTCACTTTTCAAATAATTTTGTGTCGTCTTCGCCTAGAGATATGAAGAAATGCCGAGCATTGACCCCAACATTGTGATACATGAGATCAAGACATACCCAGATGCTAAACCCGTCTGACAACGCCTTCGTCCAGTTCACCCACATAAAGCGACTGCTATCAAACTTGAAGTCGAGAAACTTCTCAAAGACATCTTTATTTACCCGATGCCCCTCACTGTCTGGGTTTCCAATCTTGTCCCGATCGACAAGAAACAAGGCACAATCCACGTGTGTGTTGATTATAGGGATATTAACAAATATTGTCCTAAAGACAACTTTCCTACCCCCTTCGTTGATCAGATTGTCAACGATTGCACCGAAAGTGAAATATTCTCTCTAATGGATGGTTTCTCCTGATATAATCAAATCAATATTGTTCCCGAGGATCAACACAAAACTGCTTTTATTTGTCCTTGGGGCACTTTTTCTTATTAGAAACTTCCTTTCGGTCTTAAAAATGCTCGTGCAACTTTCCAATGCACTATGTCTTATGCCTTCCATGATATCAAGCACATCGTGCAGCCATATCTTGATGACTTACCCACTCATTCCATGCACCGGGTCGATCATCCAATCCACCTCCGAGCCATTTTCCTTCGATGTCAGTTTTACCATATACGCTTGAATCCTCAAAAATGTGTTTTCTGCGTAGAATCCAACCAACTTCTAGGCTTTATCGTTTCATGTCAAGGGATCAAGGTAGATCCTTTAAAGGTCAAGGTGATTCTCAATCTCCCTCCTCCTTCTTCGCTTCACCAATTACAAAGTTTGCAAGAGAAAGAAAACTTTCTTTGTCGATTCATCCCAAACTATGCTGAGATAACTCTTGGATTTATGCGACTACTCAAAAAGGGGTCCGAGTTCATATGGGATACCATCGCAAAAAAAGATTTCAAAGCTTTGAAACTGTCCCTGACATGTGCTCTACTTCTCTTCCCCCCTGATTATAGTTGCAATTACTTCCTCTACCTCGCAGCCTCAGATTACACCATCGCTATGGTTCTTGTCCAGGAGGATGACTCTCATGATGAACATGTTATCTATTACTTGATTCGAAGTCTAACGCCTACTGAAACCAAGTATTTACATGTCGAAAAACTGGCCTTGGCAGTCGTCCAAGAAGTTCAACGTTTCTGGCACTATATCCTCTCTCGCAAGACTACAGTAATTTCTAACTACAACCCTATGCAACACATTCTCACACATCAATTTCTAGGGGGGAAATACTCCAAATGGATCGTGATACTCTAGGATTCCAACTTGGAATTCGAATGAGCTAAGTCCAAGAATTCCTTAGTGTTTTCCGAGTTGATATGTGACTTTCCCTACTCTGAAATGGAAAATGTAGCAGTCGATTCATTACCCGATGAATCCCTTTTCCTAATTAGTTTCAATGATCTTTGGTACAAATATATCATCATATATCTTCAAACCTAGACTTTCCGGCCCAATTTTTCTAGTATTGACCGACATCGAATACACTACCAATCCCATCAGTATATTATCCTCGGTGATACTCTTTATCATTGTGGGATTGACTCAGTTTTTCGATGCTGCCTCACATTTGACGAAGCCGAGAAATCCTTAAATGACTGCCATTCTCGAGCCTGTGGTGGTCATATGTCTGGGTATGCTACTACCTAGAATATCTTATGAGTAGGTTATTTTTGGCCTTCTTTATTTAACGATTGTATAATTGACATCCAAAAACGCCACACTTGCCAGACCTATAACCACAAAATTCGGTCACATCCTGCTCCTATTCACCCTGTGGTCTCCATTGGTCCCTTTGCGAAATGAGGTATCGATTTCATGACAATTCACCCCCACTCGGCCGGGGGGCATGGATACATTATTGTAGCCATAGACTATTTTACAAAATGGGTCGAGGCGATGTTGACATTTGACAATACCAGAAATACCGCAGCATTATTCATTTTCAATCACATCATAGATCGTTTTGGTGTTCCTCAGGCTATCGTCACTGATCATGGTAGCCACTTTAGAAACTTCATGACATCCAAACTCACTGAAAAGTTGGGTATTTTCCATGAAAACTCAATGCCCTATTACCCACAAGCCAACAACCAAGTCGAAGCAATTAACAAAGTTCTCATAACCATGCTTTGACAAATGATAGGGATTCACAAAACAAGTTGGCACGCAATGTTGTTTTCAGTATTGTGGGCTTATCGAACATCTGTTAAGTCTTCTACCAGGTTTACTCAATTCCGATTAGTCTATGGTTTATAAGCCATCCTCCCGATTGAATGTGAGATACCCTCCTTAAAACTAGCCATCGAACTCCTACCAAACACTTGTGTCGAGGAAGAACGTATGTTGTATATCATGTGATTAGATGAAACTCGATGCGACGCTACCCTAGTCATAGAAGCCCAGAAGAAACATGTCAAGGTCCAATACGATAAACATGTCAAGCCTCACATTTTCTTCGAAGGAGATCTAGTTCCCCTTTATGAACAAGATCAGGATATGCTAGGAGATGGAAAATTCGAAGCCATGTGGCGAGGTCCTTATATTGTTAGACGAGTTTTGGAGAAAGGAGCTTATGAGTTAGTAGATTACAACGGTATCCCTTTGAGTGAACCCAGAAATGGGTTGTACTTAAATAAGTACTATGCCTAATATCACCTGTGCAAGAGTACTTGTATTTTATTGTATCATACTTCTTGTGTGTTACTGTGGTATTCTTTTTTTGTTATCTGGTCTCTACACTTATGTTACATTGTGTTTGGTTTCCAGATGTCGGAGTCTTCGCTACCCTACATTGGCTTCGCTGATGGCACTAGTCGTAGTACTCAGAACCTTACTTCTGCTACATGGGCAATTTACACCCCTACAAACGAACTTATCACTCTACGAGGTGTGTGTCTCGGTTGTGCAACCAACAATATTGCAGAGTATAGCACCATTATCGAATTGTTGATTGATGTTATCTCACTTGGTATCTGTCACTTGGTTGTACAAATCGATTCTCAGCTAGTAGTACTACAGTTATGTAATGTCTATGATATTCGAAGTTCTACTTTATTAGAGGTATATTTATGAATTTGCCTCTTGGAACGTTATTTTGATTATATTGAGTATCAACATATTCCTAGATGTCTAAATACATTAACTGATGCATTGGCTAACTATGTAATTGGGTCATTTATAAACCAATCACATCACATGTATCACACAACACAAGATAAGCCAGTAGAAGCCATATATATGTATATAATGATCAAAAAAATTTAACAAAAAATTTATGTCCAAGGACCAAAATTTCAAAATATGAAGCTCATAGCTTCTACAAAGTAACATCATGGATGACACTCGTGATAACACATGACTTCCCAGGCAACCCTACGAAGTAGTCGACCAATAGACTCTGACATGCCCACCGTATGACACTAATAACGCCGAGGGACCTCTCTGATAGGCATGTCCGGAATGTCAGCAGTCAACCCCTCTAAGTTTTGCTCCACTGCCTCATAATCTTTAGCATCTCATCATGGCACTGGAGCCACCTCTCCTCATCGCTAAATAGGAGAGGTACCCGGAGGTCGATAAGGCCCCACGTCTGTGTCATTCAAAAATGATTTTTGATTAGTTCTTGGGAAAACATAAAAACATTTGTATATTATGAAAATTACAAAAACATTTAAAAGAACAAAATGTGTACTTCTTACTTAGATCTCCCCACTGAGCATCCTCAGGTAGGGCCAAGTCTGCATCTCCTTGAAAATCCAACTTGGCATAGGCATAATCATCGACCATCGGCATCTGTGGCCACAACCAGTCAAAGAAGGAATCATTGTATTTGATGATCGGCCCAGCTACATGTCAATCCATGAGGTTGCACCACCTCAACATCCTCGAATCCTCTGTAGCCGATAAACCCCACTCAACCTGCAACCTTAGCAAGGGAACCCTCTCAAGAAAGAAGGATACCAAAAGTGATCTGTACCCAAATTGCTTCAGGTCACCTTTCCTGCATTTTTTCAACTGCCTCTTTATGCTACAAAGGATTGCTTCTGACCAATTAAAGACCCAAGTCTCAGTACACTCTATGGCATACTGAAAATATCTATGAAGAGCCATGTGTGGAGTAATGCTCCCAACCATATGATAAATGGTGAACAGGATAGTGCGAAGGGTCAAATCCTAGACCCCCCAAATGGCCACCTTTCCTTTGCTTCTTTCTACCTCTGGAACACAATACTGAAGGCAATACTCACTCATAGGAATCCCACCACCTCGGCAACCGGTCAAGATAGCATGGTACCCATGCCATGACAGTCCTGTTAGGAAATAAACATCCTCGATATCCAAGGATAATGTGTGGACCCCCACGTGGAATACTTGTTGGTCCACGTCCCACATATGAATGAGGTACTCCAATAGCTTGACTTGGGCCCTCATACCCGAGATCCGAAAGAATTTCAAGAGACCATAGTCTCATAAAGTGGCAACGGTGCCCAAGTCATTCCTGACAATAGCATCATCTTATTCATGCTCTCTTTCACGCCACTCTAGAACCATCGTGACGGTCAAATGCCTGCACAAGAACCATAAGAAGAGGGTCAACAACTCTTTTCAAGCCTTGGCACATTTTTCATTGAGCAAAAATCAAAGCAAATTTTCATTTTGTGGTTCTTGTAGGTGCCTCTTTAGCACAGTGCGAGGTTCTCGCAGGTGCCTTTGGGGCCACCTTCGAGAATCATGTATTCTCACAAGTCCCATATGGCTAGCCTGCGAGAATGCCTGGGCACAAATTTTGGCCCTAAAACAAACTCAAAACTTGAAATTTGCCAATGAAAACAAAAAATTGAACCATGAAAAGGTAGAAGACAGGGGCTTACCTCACTGATGGAGACGGTTCGCCAAACAGTTTCTCTTACCTTCCGCAATCGAGCACTGAATTTCAAGGGAAAAAGAGGGGTTTTGGGTTAAAATCTTGGCAAAGTTACAGTGACTATGGTAAAAGAACTTTTACCCACTTATATTTACTTTTTACCCTTTTGGTTGATTTTTATAATTGTTTTATTCATCAAACCTAATGCCTAATAGCCCTATGAGTGTGACTTTTTGCAGATATGATGAATTCGAAGTCCACACACAGGAGTACATATATTTTCACTTTTTCATCACATGTTTAATTATTTTTTATGGCTTTTAGACAAAACCTCGAGCTTGGTCTTTGCTTGTTCTCGTGTTCGAAAATACATGAGAACATAATTGAGCACACTTTTATCACTTTTTCGGGCTCATAAAGGTTATATGAAAAAGGACCCCCCCAGAGTCCTCTTTAAGCTCTTTTCAGACTCTCTAAACATGAAAAGATTTCCGAGCGATATTGATATTTTCATGCTCGTTAAAGTATTTGAAGAAAGCATCTGTTGGGCGATAATTTATCTCTTTTTCGGTCTCATCAGACTACTTTACGAAAAAGGAACTGAGAGAGTTCTCTTTTGAGTGTTTTTCTAGACTCTATAATCATGAAAAACCTTCGAATTTTCTATCTTTGGACTCATTAAACAAACATCGAAAGACTCGTAATGGGACCGAACCACTCCTTCCTAGGGTTCGTTAAATAAACATCGAAAGAATCATAATGGGACCGAACCACTCCTTCCTGGGGTTCGTTAAACATACTTTGAGGGACTCGTCCGAAGGATGAGCTTACATCAACAAGCATATGTTATCGTCCTCAAGATTGCGTAAAAATAAAGAGGTACTCGCCAGAAATGGTGGGGGGAAATTTAGGAAAGGGATGTGTTTTCGTATTCATATTATTGGCAGTAAGTGTCGCTCTTGAACATGACACCTCCTATTCATTATTTGAAGCTGGTTTGGGAAATCCATTTGTCTCTCATTTGACTTGCCACAAGGTCATATCCCGAGTCGTCTATGATTTAGTGCTGCCAAATCACTTGTCGTGTCGTTCATATGTTCAAGAGATGTTCATCTGAAACCTCTATTGAGTCATCCATCTGCGGTCATCCATTCTTACCGAGTCGACCTTCCCTGTGTCCATATCCATCTATATTCATACTCTGTTTCACCTTCAAAATCTTTTACTCGTTTTGTGTCATTGATGGGGGATACATCAAGGCCTTCCTATGATGAGATTTTTTCTGTCAACTCCAGCTCATTATCCAGAAACAAGACTTAGAAATTATTTGGTACCTTGGGACTTGCATGCCTCAATAGCATGCTCTCTCACTTCTGATAGTGGGTTTTCATCATTGACCCCTGATCGGGAGATTCCATTGAATGTTTGACCTCAGCTCATTTATTCACATTCATTGGATTGTACTCGTGTACCTTGGGAGTCATTGACATTAATGGTGATTTCCCTCGCACTTGTTAACATTTGCATCATTGACCAGTAATCAAGTGGTTTCTACCATGTTCGACTTCGACACATGTAATCTCATGGTTAGATTTGTACTTTCAGGTGATGGGATTGAAGACCCTAGGTTTCATCTTTTTGACCCAGGCTGCGATGGAGTATGTATGATTTGCATCGACACATAGATCCAGTTTGTATGTCTGGTGGCTATGTCGTCTTAATTTGAATCTTCTTGCATATATCGACAACGTATTCTTGGTGGATATGCGATATTTTGATAGCATGGATCCACGGTGTATTATTGGTGGACATGACCCATGTTCATGATGTCATCCGTTTGTGATCTGAGTATGGGGATGCTTACCTCAGAACTGGTATTATATTCTGTAGATGCTTGGTTGTTTGCAGGATTTCGATCAGGTGTACTCCTGGTTTCCGACACACACACAAAGTTTACAAAGTATTTTGGCTATCACTGATTTCGACCTCATACTTTGGGGGGCATTCTGTTACACATGATTTTGGTCATCTTGGTGATGTATTAACAATGGTGCATTCAGGCTCCCAACAAGGAATTTTTGCCTGAGAAAAGTGGATCTTGTCTCCTTCCAAAAACATATTTTCAAAGTGAGTTCGCAGGTTGCATATGGCCTAGGGTGAGAGAATCCCTCATTCTCCCAGGCCACCTTCATCTAGGGTTTGAACTTCTCACATTTTTCTCCATACATAGGGTGCGAACCTATTTTCAAGTTTGGAAAAGAGAAGAGGTTTCGAGGGTTATAGAAGGGAATCTTCTAGAAAATGAGTTGGCATTCGTATGGTTGTCATTTCATTCACTTCTCAGATTTTATGGGATCATCCTCATCCATGTAACCATCTCTCCTTCTCCTATATATTGAAAGGTTTCTCATGGAAAAGGTTAAGCAAGATTAATTGAAGAATTGGTGAAGGAATTGTGTGAAGAACCCTGCTTAGACAGAAGCTTGGAGACTCTAGTTGGTCTATCAAGAGGAATTGGATCTTCTTCATGCAAGTACAGAGCAAGTGTGTGTTTTGGAACCAAGGGTCGCTAAAAGGAAGCTTCTGACATCAAGGCGATCAGGTTGTATCTTCTACTTTCAATTAATATGATACAGTGGCATGTCCCTTTCCCATAAAGTCATTCTTACTTTATTGTGTAATTCCTTGATCATATGCATAATTTGACGTTGAACACATTGTGCTATCTTCACTTTGGTTGGTTTGTGTTGTCTTGGACTTGAACTCATGAGAGAACCGAAGCGAAGCGGGAGCAACAGAGACCTAAGGAAGTGATAAAAAGATATGTCACTTGTTCCTCCTTACTAGCAAATTCAATGATTGCAACTTAGGGAAAGAGTCATGTTCTGTCCTGTTTTGTTCTAGATCCGGGTGGATCTAGGGAGATATGTTAGTGTCTGCACCTACCGATTAGTCTGATAACAACCGCACATACCAGAAGGGGTACGGCTAGGATCAAATCTAGTGGATCATATCAGGAAGCTCAAATACTCTGACCATGATGTAGTAGATGAAGCCAAGTTTTTGGAACTTGTGAAGAAGGTCTTTATCTAAACTATGGGCACAAATAGGGTTGGTGAATCAATCGAGCAGCCATTCGAGTGGGAAGATGGGCTACAGAAAACAAAAATTTTAGGTCTATTGGACCTACAACATTTTGGCAGAGCCCAGTATGAAACAACCTGTGTCAAACAGATGCTAGTAGTCACACATGGAGGGGATATATTGTAACATTCCCGGCCACCAATAGGTTGAGCCATGCCACTACTCAGACACTTTACTTATCTCTGATACCATATTGTAACATCCCTGGACATCCATGATGGGCCTCACTACACCAGAGAACACTTTCGTTCTCTGTGAGGAACATACTGTAACATACTCATCATCCAAACTGAGCTATGTCACATACAATCTTCTATCTGCATGTGATTAAAACATATCCATGCATAGAACTCTTGTAGAAGCTTATATAAAAAATGTGAATAGACAAATACGTTATGTAAATGCACAGATTCACACTAAAATAGTAGTAAGCATATACATGCAGCATATACAGGCAATACCCATAAAAATAAACACAGTTATAATCACACATATGATAACCCATAAAAATATGCACATAAATAACAATGCGACATGTAAATTTATCACACAATTGACACTTATATTGGAAAGAATGCCACCAACTTTGTGGAAACCTTCCACGAACCTCCCAGCCTTATACCACACTATTCATCACTCTCAACAGTTAGTCACCCCAGAGCTGGGACTAAACTCCAATAGGAAAAAAGGTTCCTAACCAGGCTAATGGCTCATGGAAAGATGGAAAGACTTCATCACATGTGCGTACTCAAACTAACAGCCTACAGTCTCTCATTCCCCACATGTCTATCCCATTCCAGGAAGTGTTTCCCTTCTCTACTCAACAGTCCTTCGGCTGCCCCACTTCCCTTCTAGTGCTTCAACAATAGGCCAGAAAGGAAGTTGCAGAGCCCTATAGCTATAGTTTAGCACCTTCAGGAAATCAATTCCCAAAAACTCTCTCACCCAAAGAGAAATTTCTCATGGGCCTGACAAGCCACCCCTTCAATATCCCACAGGCCTGACAACCCATTTCTTCAGTCCAGATTCCCAGCTAACCAGCTACACCAACCTCTATGACCATGAATACAAGCTCGGTATAGTGACAAAAAGTATGGAGGATAATTGACTGTGTGAGTGAAAATGGTCATGGCATAATGGTTGAATGATGGAAGGAATCATGGAAAAGATGATGGTAAGAATGATGGGGAAGTGTGAAAATGAGCTAAGTCCCAACAATATGTATTCATGTCCCCAACTTGACACTTTTCATCTTGGGAGCTACTTGGCCCACTTGTCCCCAACTTTGGAACTTAGGATAAAATAATTATCCATACTTTATGATTTAAGAAATATTAATATAATATTCCTTTTTTGGCTTAAGCTCTCTGGCTTATCCCTTTTCCTTAACTTTTAGGCCCCACCTTTTCCCTAACTAGTGGAGTTTAGTCCCTCTTCTCTTTTATCATGGTCGGTCTATGCACAGTGATGTATTTTATATTAATCATGAGACATATACAAAAATAGGCACACTGGCCTTTAGCATCTAGGCTCTCTAGCCTTAATTCAAAATATAAGCATCCTAGCTTATAATAACTGGCCCACCAGCCTATAAAACACAACATATACATAAAGGCTCCCTGGCCTCATTATCGCGTGCACTTAAGTTTGTTGTGTGTAGTATCTTGGAATGTGCCCATTTCATCATTTTTACTACGCAGTACCTCTGCACACTATGCCATGAAAGGTGCATACAAAATTATATCAAAACAACTCACCAGCTTAAGAACATTATTATATTTACAATTGGTTCAGCCTAGGGATATTACAAACCCCTCCTCTTATTTATGCACTGTCCTCGGTGCATTATATACCATGTACCATTCCAATTATCTAAAATTTCCAATCTTTAGCTATTGAAATATTTTTATCCATCTGGTGCTCTACTTTCCAGCACCAATTCTCATACTCGTACCACAACTGGAAGTCAATTGCTCTATTCCATAGAGCTACTTCAAGAAATAATTCAGCTAATTGTTCCTTATTACATGTTTCAATTATACTTCATTGAAGCAACAACTAGCTGAAGATCCATGATGTTCCACCCAACTTTATATCTCATTGTTGATAAAATCTCAGTAGCATACCATTCGCAAGCATGGGATATGACTCCATCAGGACAATGGCTTCCCAAGATAACCACGGCCCATAATCAATATCGACATAGTCTAGGACAAGGTACTAAACCTCAACAACACTCCAACCAACGATCTCTCTTCCCCACATGTCTGTACAACCCAAGGTAGTATGCACCTTCACTATCCAAAAGTTCATCGCCTACTCAACTTGCCTTCCAGGGCTCCAGCACAGGCCATACAGAAAGTCTCAAAGCACCATGGCTCCAGGAGTTCCAAATTTAATCATTATCATCTCACTTGCATCATACACATCCAGTTATCATGAGAGAGCATCATTAAAATCCCATTTCAGAAATCAAATTAATTTCATAAGGAATTCTTAGCATCATTCCTATAACAAGTTCTTATCTTTTATTTTATGTGGTTATTGTCTCATAACCAAATTAACATGACATGCTACTATGTCAGTGTGTGCATTCAAAAGGTAAAATCTTTGATAACTATAATAGGCCTCTAGCCTTTACCACACCTAGTGGTAACTTAATCTTGTCAATGCACTTAAACAATACCATACAACGTAGTATAAAATTCAATTTGGAGAAATTCTCACCTGGATTTCCCTTTGGCAATTATACAACATAATTTCCAAAAGACAGATACTCATCTGTAGGGATTCCATTAAAAAAGTTTAATTCTACCTAATTAGCTAATGACTATAGAAGTTCTCATGCTTCCTTATCATCCTTATAATTCAATATTCCATCCTTATGTTTCTTACATCCATGTGCAACAACATTATCAACAACACTTGTAAACTTGCAAGCAATATCACCCTATGGATGTCCCAACAAGCCATAAAATACTTGTTGCTACAGTAATTGCAACAACTTCTTTCTTCCTATATCATGTTTCCTTGTTTATACCAGAAGTCTTCCATTCTTCTGGATTCCTGAACCTTCAAGTGCTCTTCACTGTAATTAGTGTGCATGAATATTTCTGATCTAAGCACTTTCTAGCCAAAACACTCTTGGCTGCCTTTGTTTTTCCATCCAAATACTAAAATGATATTAAACTTTAGATCTTATTTATTTCCTGGATCCATCTATCCCAACTCATACTTGGATGAATTATGATTCCCATCTTGTTGTCTTATAGACTTTGGATCTTCAACATCCATTTATTTTTCGAATCCCTCTGATCCAACTCCTACATGACCCAATTCCATTTCTAGTCATGTTTTCTGAGTAACCTTGGACAGTTAACACCAAATTCCTTCTAAAGGTACTTGATTTATCCTTTACTTAACTGATCATATCAGTACTTGGATTTTCTTGTTGTCTATTACTTTCCCTTGTCTTGACCAATTTGATTTCAGCCTGCCTTGCACAATCCAATTCTATCATGCCATAAATAATTCCCTTCATACCATGATTCCACTGTGCACTCTGATAACCATAAGGGAAGCATTACTCTAATTTCATAGCTAATCCATGGATATGATGCACTCCTTATCCAATATGCAATAAGCCTATTTATTTATCTGATTACTATCATTCAGGTAGTCAATTCCTTTTATAATAGATTTGACTCCTATGTATTGCTTAATATGTATATTGGTTTCTTTGGGAGTGAATGCACTTTCACTAATTCATTCACTACATGATCTATTCCTCTGTCTGGATTCCATTGAATACTTGACTAAAATGAGAGGACTTCATGTAGTGGCCTCCCAAGATTTTATGGCTGCACTCAGATTCATACTTTGACATTTTTTGGTCTTGGCTTTTGATCATCTTATGAAATATTTTGTCATAGCACTCTTTCCCTGAGTACCTCTGCATTTTTTGTTTTTTTAACTAAACTTCAACCTTCTCACCTATTAATAACTCAAAGTTTTTAACTCTGCAAAATATCTTTAGGTAAGACCCAAGTCTTGAGAATTTAGAAAGAACTACATCATTGTGAAAGCTTGATAGCTTGGAGGATCGGGAAAACCATATTGGTTTTTAAAAAAAAACAGATGCATGGCACCTCCAGAGATACATCGGGGTGAAAGGAGGGTTGGAAAAACTACTTTCTACAAATTCTTGATGTCACATGTTTCAATATGTCAAAACCACCACTCGTGGGAAGGGCGACGGCTAGTTAGATCACCCCATTTCACTCGTTCGGTTCTTCACAGTCGTATGATGTCAAGTGAACGTCGCCATGTAACGAACTCAAAAGATAATCATTTGAAATAAGTTAGCCGAGCATGGATAACCAACTTACTTGTACATAATTCTTCCTGTGATTGATGATTGGGACTCTATAACTACCAATTCTCAAGTATGGAGGCATCATCTTATCCATAAATGGAGTAATATCCAAATTTGCTCGACCTTCTGATCTCTGTAAAATCATTTTGGTGTCCACAAAATTGAGGTACATAAGCAAAGCTATATCCAGTGAGACTGGTTATTCAGGAAACATGGTAGATTTTCCTAAGAGTAAGAGGGAAACAGTAATTGTGCATATATTAGAGACTAAATTCCACACAAAACCTACTACAGACTCAAAATTGGAAGTCGGTCTAAATCCCATTATGAGGGATCTAGTCATCAACAGGTGATATTTTAAGAATAAATGGAGCAAGTGATAGAAGAATAAAACCATATCTGAAATGACTGAAAGTGTTGGAGGGAATCAACCGGTCTAGTTAGATACTCTAAAGGATGAGCTCACTAAGATGAAATGAATCCTCAAATAAAATTAAGTACATTTCAACAAATTTTGGACAACTGATAGTAGGGGAAAGGGGCCCCAGAGATGATAGACTTGTTCTTAAATGGTCCTTTCAAAATAGGGTAATTGTTATTTTAAATCATTCCCTTTTTGTAACTTATCTCTATTTTTAGAAATATGTGGAAGTCTGAGCATTTCGAATTCTACAAATAATTCATGTATATATATATATATATATATATATATATATATATATATATATATATATTATCTCAAGGAAGAAAAAGGGGAAAGGAACCTGCCATTTGAGCAGGTAGAATTTTGTAATTTTGGGATTAAAATGAATATATAAATGCAGAAGTGGATTTTGGACTATTTGTGAAAATATTCTGACTGCTGGTGATATGAGTCTTTTTTCCTTTCATAGTATGTGTTTCTTGTAATCTTATATTTCACTTTCATCTGTTTAAATTGGAGGAATATAAAACCCATAATTCATCTCTGAGATGCTTTTGGCTTAGCAAATTAAACTATATTTATTTCTTCTCAAACCAACTCTGAATTCATTTTAAATAATGCTTTGATGCAGTTGTGTGTTTCTTTTTCCTCTAATACCATCCAAATTTTCTATTAAACTCAGACTCATTACCTTAATCATCCTTCTCCTCTTAATAGTTCAATGTTCCGACAATGCATTTTTCATTCCAAACTCCATAGCCCAAATGTCATCTTTGTTCCTCCATTCATTCAACAACAAAACCCAAAAAAAAAACAAATCTAGCCAATGTTTTCTATATATATACCTAGTGACATGAGAGATCCCTCAAAAATGTGTTGCAAAAAAAAGATGACATTCAAATAGTATAAAATGTCACCAAAATCCATTGCTTTCTGTTGTTGTTTGCCTTCTAATCGACTTTGTGTGCACAAAAATTCAACCTGTACACCCATATTTATCATGCACAACACCACCACAAGGTAAATCGTGCTTTCGTGCACCTATAACCACTATGCATTTCTTATCCATCACGTTAATAACTTGGGCGCACTACTTTTGCGTTGTGCACAAATATCCACTGCATGCATTTTTGGTTCTTGCACCGATACCTATTGCACACATTCTTTGTATCGTGCAATGATATTCCACATGCATTTTTCTCTGTGAATTGCACCATGCCAAAGTTCAATATGCCCCCACTGTGCATAATAATATGTGCGCACCATTGATTACATTGTCATGAGACAACTTATACTCATACTGTGTGTGCACCAACCAAACTCCTCTGTGCTTTGAAATACTGCGCACCCCACATGCACCATTACTATGTGTGTGTGCATCGTGCAATGCTAAATTTAGCACGTGCATCCCCACACAATATTCTTCCACGTGATGCTACAATTTACTGTGCGCACCTGCACTCCAACATTTTCTGCGTGGTGCCAAAATTTACCATGGATGCTCTGTGAATTGCAATTTGACCACTTCAAAAATAATCTTCTTTGAATATTCGCTTCAACTGAACCTTTTCAGCCCATCCAGTCTCAGTGTTGGAACTAAGTCTCTGATACCATATTATAACATGCTCGACCACCAATAGGTCGGGCCATGCCACTACTCAAACACTTTACTTATCTCTAATACCATATTGTAACATCTTTGGCCATCCATGTCGGGCCACGCTACGCCAGAGAACACTTCTATTCTTTGTGAGGAACATACTGTAACATACTCAGCATCCAAACTGAGCTATGATGCATACAATCTTCTATCTGCATGCGATTAAAACATATCCACACACATAACTCTTGCGGAAGCTTATATATAAAATGTGAACAAACAAATATGTTATATAAATGCACAGATTCACACTGAAATAGTAGTAAACATATACATGCAACATATACAGGCAATACCCATAAAAATAAACATAGTTATAATCGCACATATGATAACCCATAAAAATATGCACATAAATAACAATGCAGCATGTAAATTTATCACATAGTTGACACTTATCTTGGTAAGAATGTCATCAACTACGTGCAAACCTTCCACAAACCTTCTAGCCTTAGACCACATTGTTCATCACCCTCAACAGTGAGTCACCCTTGAGCCGGGACTAAACTCCACTAGGAAAAAGGGTTCCTAACTAGGCTAATGGCTCATGGAAAACAAGAAAGACTCCATCACAAGTGCCTACTCAAACTAACAGACTCAGTCTCTCATTCCCCACATGCCTGTCCCACTCCAGGAAGTGTTCCCTTTCTCTTCTCAACAGTCCTTCAACTGCCCCACTTCCCTTCCAGGGCTTCAGCAACAGGTCAAATAGGAAGTCTTAGAGCCCTATAGTTGTAGTTTAACACCTTCAGGAAATCAATTCCCAACAATTCTCTCACCCAAAGAGAAATTTTTTACGGGCTTGACAACCCACCTATTCAATATCCCATGGGATTGACAGCCCACTTCTTTAGTATCCCACGGGCTTGAAAAATTGCTTCTTCAGTCCAGCTTCTTGTTAGGACCACACAATGTACCTTTTTACCCATTTTTTTTGCCATTATTATACCCTTGATCACATGTATTTAGACTCACATTATCACTTCATCTGATCATTCCAAGGTATACAACGTCCTTTCTCATTACTATATGCTTAATCTATTTTTCATAATATTTTACATTACTTTTATACTTAACCATTGATTAGACTGCAGACTAGCATTCAAAGCCTGTTGTTGAAACACAGTCCAGGACGCAGATGCTGAAACACGGAGCCGTTACATAGTCTGAAGTCCCTGCTGCTGAAACACAGTTCAGGTCGTAGATGCTGAAACACAGAGCTATTACACAGACCGAAGTCCCTGTTGCTGAAACACAGTCTGAGGCCCCTAGTGGTGCAATACAGAACTGTCATACAGTCGCAGAGGCTGAGACACAGAGCTACTACAAAGATTGGAGCTGCAGATGCTGAAACACAGAGGAGACTGCCAGAACGATGTTGAAACACAAGACGTTACAGTTAGCGGTCAAGGCCGACAAAGTCAAGAGCGCAATTCACGTGGCTGAAACAACCTATGAATTGCGATGTTGAAACAACATCAGCAGCGGTGAGAAGGAACTGTTACATCAGTCGTAACAACAATACCTCGTTCAACTCCTGTATTAGCATTCGGTTGCGTGAGAATAGGACATCCTGTGCTAATTTAGAAAGAAGATCCGATTTAGGATAGGATTTAGAAATACTTTGTAACGATTGTATTGAAGGGATTTCCTCTTTAAATCAGAGGAATTCACCATTCGAGAGGGCCAAGTTTTTGATGTATTGAAGCAACTCCAGAGAAGCGGGACGCATTCTATCCTTTCAATTTGTATTGTGATATTTTGATAGATGAATATAAGACTGCTTTGAGTACCCTTCTTTAACTTTTCGTTCAGGGGAATCTTGTGAGAAGGGAGGGCCCACCTTCTTCACAAGATTCACCCATCAGTTAGAAGTGTGCTAAGTATTTATGTTCATGCTTTGTTTAACTGTCGTATGCTGAAACACTGTTTTTTTTTATGGATTCTGCTTTGCTGAAACACTACTGACTCTGTCTTAAGTTTAATTGCATGGAATTTGTAATTCTTTTTATCAGCAATCTCGTGTGATGATTTTATGAGGCTAGCAGAGATTTGATTAAAGGTTCCTACTCAGACAGAAAGGGATCTAAATATCATACCCTCTGTAGAATTCAATTACTGCAAGTGTGCTAGCCAGAGGTCCAGTTAAAAGGTTCCTGCTCAGACAGGAAGGAATCCAAATATCTCAACTTCTATAGATTTCATTTACTGCTGCAAGAGTGCTAGCAAGAGATTTGGTTAAAGGGTTCCTGCTCAGACAGGAAGGAATCACAAACCTCTTGTCTTCTATAGATTTCATTTACCTCTGCAAGTGTGTTAGCCAGGGATTGGGTTAAGGGTTCCTACTCAGAAA
>JZKD02S1884643.1:49410-78980 GCA_000966675.3 Picea glauca
GTGAACATTGCTATCTGATTCAAGTGCTATTTCTGTTGCTATTTCGTATATCATTTTTGTGTATTGTGAAGATTATGTTGGATATTTTACTGTTATTCTGTCATTTCTAGCATTTTGTTTCTGTTCTGCATATTTTATATATCTGGTATCTTGCACCTTCATGTTCCACCTAGATTCCAGTCCAATCTATCACATGGTTAGTGTTATCTGTCGACATGTTCCAGGTTTTCATTAGAATGATGTTGAGGTGCCCAAGGGGATAAAATTCATGATGAGTCTTAAAGCCATATATGTCGTAAGGTAAATTATGAAAGATTCGATAAAAACCATTATCTCTCTCTTTCTTAAAACTCTCAGACGTCAAAAAATCTCATCTAAGATGATGAAAAATCTCAACTCCAAGAGGAATATGTCCACGAGTATTTTATACAATCAATATTTAAAGGTGAGTGGAATAGTGAATTGGAATAAAAACAAGATAAACATACAGGTCACTGCTAAGAATGAATCATGTAGCTTATGGAAAAATAACAATGTGTTGAGCAATTAAGAATTCATCAGTTCTAACAAATGCATATAGATCAATGAAAACATGCTTCAAACAATTAACATCCTCATACATTCAAAGACATGGAGGTACCCTCTTCATATCATTTAAATACATAAATAAATGACAAGAAATGGTCATTCATTTATACGAAATCACTTTTATGCCATGATTATACATCATACAAGAAAGTTTCAATACAAGAAAGACAAAATTGGGAGAGGATGCTTTACAAGAACACAAACACAATAAGAAGGGGAGTTACAGACTTAAACATAATTTAGGGGATGAATCTTCATGTGCCTTCTTCTTTCACCCTATGTATGTGCTTGAGGTTTATGATTTAACAACTTCATGTATAATATCCTTTGATACAATAAATTCGATGGCTTTGTTAGTGAGAAATTTGACTTTCTGGTCAAGGATGTCCACTGGTTCCACTTGGAAGTCCCCTTCGTGTTCCACCTAGATCTTAGTCCTATTAATCACGTGGTTAGGATCATGTACATACTTTTTTAATAAAGATACATGGAACACATTATGAATTCTCATGGATGCATTCAATGCTATAATGTATGCAACTAGACCTATCCTTTCTATAATTTCAAACGACCCATAATATCTCACTTCAAACTTTGGGAAAATTACCAATTTCAACGAGCTTCTCTTGGATTTAACTTTTAAAAAAACATGCTCTCCTACTTTGAATTCTCTATGTGTTCTTGTTTTATCGGCATATCTCTTCTACCTGTCTTGTGAAACTTTCAATTTTTGAATGATCTTTACCATCTATTATTCCATTTCCCTTAACAATTATTTCCCAATCACGACTATATATGCTAGGTTATCCCAACTTACTGGTGTTGTGTTTTATTCCATACAATGCTTCAAATGGGCTCATATTCAATTATTCTTGATATCCATTATTGTAAGTAAACTCAACTAAATGGATATAGTCCTCCCACATAGAAGGATTGTCCATTACATACATTCTCAACATATCTTCAATTATCTGGTTAATTCTCTCTGTCTTCCCATATGACTCTGGGTGATATATTGTACTAAAATTCAAATTGGTCCCAAGTCCTTGAAACAAGCCTTTCCAAAAATTGGAACTGAACTTGGGATCTTTTTCAGACACTATATCCTTAGACACACCATGTAGCCTATCAATTATTTCATACAAATTTATGCAATATTGGCTATCTTATGAGTTACTTTTACAGGAATAAAATGTGAAGCCTTTGTAATATTTACCACCACTACCATGATGGAATCATGTTTCCTTGTGTTCTTGGGAAATTTGGTAATGAAATTTATAGTAACAACTTCCCATTTCCATTCAGTACTAGGAAATAGCTGCAACAATATCGTTGGATGCTTTTGCTCATCCTTTACCTTCTGGCATTCCTTGCATCTAGCCAAATAATCAATGACCTATATCTTCATACTAGGCCAAAAATATTGGCCTCTTACAACTGTAATATTTTTATGGTATCCTGGATGTCCAACACATGGTACATTGTACATCTCCTTTAAAACTAAATTTCTCAATTCCTTATAATTTGAAACATAAACACTATTATGAAATAAGAGGATTCCATCCCCTTCTAGCATGTAATCCTTATATGTTTTTTGTACATTATTATGTTGTAGGATTTCTTTAACTTACACATAATGATGGTGTGTTGTTATATCCTCTAGAACTCTATATTTAAAATTTTTCATATGGCGCAGACCCCTCCCATTCTCTCCTTCGGGGCTACGTGACCTCCTAATCTAGGATCGTTCTTAAACACCTGAGCCAGATTAACTCCTCGGCTCCTTGCTGGAACCAAATGTAATTTTCCACAGGTCCTTCTTCCTCTGAAGTGTGGGTCCCAATAAACCTTCGAGAAAGTTAGTGGTGACACTTAGCTCTCTCTGCCATGCCCTTTCTATCTCTTGACCTCTAACTGTGTCCCAGGTCTCAGTTACACAAAGCGCTTCGAGCTTCATCTCTTTCCACAGTAGCCAACTCTTACATTCCCAAGTTTCGAACTGGAAAACTCAAACGCGCGAGGATCAACGGTCCTCGTCCCTCCTTTATATTAACGATTGTGATCTACTCTGGACTCCGGCCTTCGAGAGTCTATCAATATCCTTCCCCGATATCTTCCATAGTGCTAACCCTCCGATGTGTGCAGATCGCTTCCAAGCGTCCCTTCCAGATCCAGTGGTCTGTGTTCAAATCGCTCTTCGTGACTTCACTAAGATCTCTATTTTCTCTTAGCAAACCTTCCAGAGCTACAAATCTCGTATCTCTCGATATTCTACCACCTGTCTCCTCCCGACGATGGATGATTTCACGGTCTTCGGAACTTCGACAATTCCTCGACCTTCTTGCACACTTAGCGCAATATCTCCTCGAGACTTAGACTGTTTTAGAACTTCTTCTACACTCCTTGTAGAATCATGTGCACTTTATTCTGCGACTTTGATTGGCTTGAAAACCTTCAAGGTTTTTAGTTCCTCTGCGTCCTTCAATGGACTTTCTCATGCCCTCCTAGAATCTTGGCGCTCTTCCTCCTGAGCTTGTAATATGGACTTACAGTCTCCTTGGCGCACTCCTTTTGCTTGGCTAAGACTTTCGACGACTTCTCCCTTATCCTACCTGGAAGTCTTAAGGCATCTCCTTTTCTTTGTCGATGAACTCTTGCAAAGCCTTCCTTCCTTAGAGTGTTCAACAACCCTAGGAATCTCTTAAGAATTCCAACACTTAAGAATGTGTTGCTCGAGTACGCTCTCGTACTTGATCTATGCCCTCCTAGCAGAGTATTACAGAGTATTCAGTAACTTTGCACTGTGTCCTCCCACACAGACTGTTTTTCCAAGGTACCCAACCACCTTGAAATTTCCTCCTGAGTATGTGAATTATCCTGGTGTACCCTCCTGGCAACTTCTCTTCTGACTCGACTGATTTCAGATATGCATTCCTTGCGATGCCTCATAGATTTTCCTCCCTCTTTCGTGCACTCCTTACACTTAGCCTTGAGAACCAGACTTAATTCAACACACTCAGAGATAGAATATTATATCTCTATCTCTGTAGATAATTTCTAACATACATCTACAGAATAATGGCATACGAATGACATTCATAAAAAAACATCCATTACACAGAAATTGATAAAAAAGAAAAACTGTTACTTTCCATTAATGGTGGAACATCCATTACAGTATATGAGTCCAGACCACTACCGAGTCTTGTCTCTCCCTCTATGCATGTCTCGTCATACTCTATTGGTAACAATACAATACTTTATACAAGAGGGGCTCGACGAAATTCCCTCCAACTAAGCTAGTGGTGTCTAATCACCATTCAAAATGCCTATCTAATGGGAAGATTACAATGATGGTAATCTGATCTAAATCAGATGCATATCTCTCCTATCATCAACCACTTAATGGTGACCTTATATATAGCTTGTGTGAAGGCACAATTTGGCTCTTCCAACCTATCATCATTAATTTCCTTGATCACGCTTTATATTTTCGAAGGAAAAATGAGAGGGCGACACCTCTCCCTTCTTTGAATGCGCACCACTCGTGCAAATCAGTTGGCGTGTGCTAAGGCGGAGTGATGCTCCTGCATCATCATATAAATACTAATGGTTGCACCATGCATTTCATTCACCCTTTTGTTGAGTGCATCAACCACCTTGTTCTATTTTCCCTTTATGTTCTTGATGTCAAATTCATATTCACTAATAAATTATGACTATCTACTTTGTATGGCGTTCAGTGTTGGATATTCAAAAAAATACTTGATATCACTATGGTATGTCCTCAATTCAAATTTTTTTCCCATAAGGTAATGCCTCCACAGTCTTAAAGCATATACTAGGGTTTCCAACTCTAAGTCATATGTGGTATAATTTATTAATTTATTTCATGCTACTTCAATTTTCTAGACTCATAATGATCCGAAAAGATCTTTTAAATGACAATGGTTGAGTTATTATGCATGCGTTTATTAACCATTTAGGAAGCTAAATGAAAGAGGAATAATTATAGAAGAAACATTACAACCATATGCACATATATAGATCTTAAATAAAGAAAGAAGAATAGAAAACCATAGAACAATAAAGTGATAATGGAGTTCGACACCAAAGTGATAACGGAGTTCGACAATCTCGCCTACATCTCCGAGCCTTTGTCTTAGTGGGTGAGGATTTCTTATTTATGTTCAAAGATGAAAAATGGCATCACAATAGTGCCAAAAGGTTACAAAACTGATCATTTATTGTTCTACCAGATATCTAGAACCCAACAAAAGAAACGACACTGAAATCGAATGACCGGAGCTCCCATAAATGGCCCGCAAAGGTGCATTCCTCAATAGCTTCCCTGCATAAAAATGGATTTGGCTTGGATAATCTTTAGCATAAACCCACTTTGAATTTCCTCCCATGGCCTCAAGAATCCCTAGTTTATATAGATCTCAAGTTGGTAACCATCTCCCAACTTTCCCCCAATATCTAGCCTAAAAAAGGGCCCAATATCCCCCAATATTGGCAAAACATTCTCCAAAACTGTAGCAAAATCAATAGAAAATCACTATAATAAAGTATTAAAACCCAAAAATGCACATCAATAGGGCACAACCCCTAACTTGATAGCCCCTGGTCATATGGAAGGTGGCCATGTGACCAAGCGCTAACGCTTGGTGCGCTGGCCCCTTACTTCTTGGCCCTCGGTTACATATAGTGCCATATGTCCCTGGTCCCGAGCTCCAAGTGCTACTCTGATAAAACTTGGCCCCTGGTCAAGTGCCCTAGTCGGCGGGCTAGCCCGACCGACCAGGTGCTAACCGTATACACCTACACCAATAGTTAACACTGGGTTCTATGGGATATTCCATAAGATTGTGGGTTGGAACATTTGTTACAACCACGTGACAAAAAATATATATTATGGTTCTATGGTGTAGTCATATGGTTTTTGCGTCAAGCGCTAGAGCCTAGCCCCAGCGCAAACCTCTGCCAACAACACATACCATCAAACTTAAATACTAAGTTTGAACCTAGGGGTTAAGAAACACATTGTGGGTGGGCTGGTGCACTCGACCCTGCCAAGTCGTTCGCTCACGCCCAAGGTCGCGGGTTCAAACCTCATGCGCTACACAAATTTTTCCCAAAAATAAACCAATCAATGGGTTCCACATGGCAACCCATGTCTGGGCCATGTGGCACCACACAATTTGTTGAAAACATGCCATGTGGTGAACACTGAATGGTCCACTTGTATGTCGAGTGTTTGCCATTGTACCTACCATGTGTCGTATGAACTTGCCTCATGTTGTACGACCCTGCCATGTCATCAATACAGATGTGCCATGTGTCACCCTTGTAGTGGTGACACATGTCACTCCCTCATTGTTCCACGTTTAACTTCCACATTAGCGACCCATACGCCTAGTCACCCTGCCACTTGTCACCTCCATAGGATGCCACGTCAGTGCCAACTGTACCTTCCATGTCATTTGTATGTCTTGTATAGTCAGCTACCACATGGCACTGTACAGACTGTACGATCATCATTGTTTTTGCTTGTTTGGAAAAATGAACAGATCACCATATCTGGAGCATACAACATCTATTTGAGCTCGTTCAAGTTGTGTTGGGTTCGTATCGATGAGGCCTACGCACACGTCTATTTTTAATCCATTAAGAGAAAATTGATTTTTAGGCCTTTCTGAGCCCCATCAATCTCTTGGATCCAATTATGAATCACACCTCCCCACTAAAGACCTTTTGGTCCCACAAAAGGTTATTGACCATTCATCAAGCTCGGGATAGGCCACCCAACTTGTTCTTTGTCTTTGAACTTTGTCATGTGCACATGTCTCATCAATATCAACTGTAATGCAATCATGATGACTGACAACATATTGTTAGCCATTTGTACCCTATCACATCTCACTGAAGCCACTATCATCCATGTAGATAAAATTAATAATGATAGCATCAAAAATATGACTGCAAATGAGTTGATATGTTTGTAATATTTGCATGACATTAGCTTATCTTGAAGCAAAGTGTGATTGATTTTCCATTCTACAATCATCTCATGTTCTTGCTTAAGATAGATTACTTGATTTGAAACAATTATAGGTGTGTTGTTTTCTTGAGCTTCCTTTCTTAATTGTTCCATAGTTTGAAGAGTTTTATTTTCCTTTACATGATGAGAATGAACCACATATTCTTGAGCTACTTTGGTTAAATGATATTGATTTTCTTCCCTGTAGAATATTGCTTTACGATCATACAAGTATGGAATTCCTAAGACCATTCCACATTCACTTAGTGGCACCACATCACATGTTACCTCATCCAAAAACTTAGATGAAATTGAAAATTTTAATGTGCACTTCTTTGTTATGTGCATTTGATGATTGCTTCTTATCCATTTATGTGTGTAAGGCTTATCATGCATCTGTGTTTTTAATCCCAATTGCTTAACCAATTCTTCTAAAACTAAGTTAGATTGAGATCCACTATATATCAATGTTTCGACCTTAGTGTGCCTCATAATGACCCTTATGTGAAACAAGTTACTTCTACAATCAATTCCTTCACCAATTTTACCTGTCATACCAACCAATGAGACTTTAGATTCATCACCTGAATCTGATCCCAAGTTTGTTGGTCGTGTTGTTGCTGCAACTGTTTGCCTCCCTTTATTCTCTTTGAACCACTTCGGTATCTTCTCGGGACGCAATTTCCAACAACGTTCCTCATTATGCCCCTCTTTCTTGCAATGATTGCAAGAAGGATTCTCTTCCTTTCTTGCCACTGAATTTGACTTCTTTCCATGCCACTTCCTTTTGTCCTCTTTCCTTGAAGATGATTCCCTTGTTACACCAACACATGTTTTCCCTACTTCAATGCATGTCTCTTGAACATAAACCTCATCAAGATTAGTTGGTCCAAACATGAATACAATATTTCAAATATGTGNTTTCTTATTTATGTTCAAAGCTTAAAAATGAAATCAAAGTAGTGCCAAAAGGTTACAAAATTGATCTGATCTTGTTCTACCAAATTTCTAGAACCCAACAAAAGAAACGACACTGAAATTAGATGACCGGAGCTCCCAGAAATGGCTCGCAAAGGTGTGCTCCTCAATAGATTCCCTACATAAAAATGTCTTTGGATTGGAAAATATTCAACATAAAATTGCTCTGAATGTCCTCCCATGGCCTCAATAAGCTCTATTTTATATATATCTAAAGTTGGTAACCATATCCCAACTTCCCCCCAAGATTTGGCCTAAAAAAGGGCCCAATATCCCCCAATATTGGCCAAAAATCTCTAAAACTGCTGCAAAATCAATACAAAATCACTATAATAAAGTATTAAAACCCAAAAATGCACATCAATAGGGTGCAACCCCTAACTCGCTGACCCTTGGTTGTATGGAAGGTGTCCATGTGCCCAAGCGCTAACGCCTAGTGCGCTGGCCCCTTACTTCTTGGCTCCCAGTTACATGTAGTGCCATATGTCCCTGGTCCCTAGCTCCAAGAACTACTCTAATAAACCTTGGCCCCTGGTCAAGCACCTTGGATGGCGGGCTAGCCCGAATGACTGGGCGCTAACCATATACACCTACACCAATAGTTAACACTGGGTTCTATGGGATATTCGACAAGATCGAGGGCTGGAACATTCCTTACAACCGCGTGCCAAAGGGTATATACTCTAGTTCTATGGTGTAGTCATATGGTTTTTGCATCGAGGGATGGGGCCTAGCCCCATCCTGTGTGCCAATGTTGCATTCGGTTGTATCAACATCTTCATTTGAAACCTTACCCTTTACGGCCACATCATTCCCATCGAACAATCTTTCTAAAGGGACTAGTTCCCTTAGAATGTGATTGCTAGGCAGCTGAATAACCTGGTGATTGGAAATTTTATTTAAAAACACCTCAGAGTTAGGGGCACCTTCTGGGTCAGGATCCTGATCAATGTGCAATGCAGAAAATTCATCAACAGATTGGAGAAATTTGTTGATTTCTAGGTCATCTTCAAATACCTTCCAATGCTTGACGTTATCTGGTACAGAGGGCCTATATCTTATTTCAACATCATNTATGTCCCTGGTCCCTAGCTCCAAGAACTACTCTAATAAACCTTGGCCCCTGGTCAAGCACCTTGGACGGCGGGCTAGCCCGAATGACTGGGCGCTAACCGTATACACCTACACCAATAGTTAACACTGGGTTCTATGGAATATTCGACAAGATCGAGGGCTGGAACATTCCTTACAACCGCGTGCCAAAGGGTATATACTCTGGTTCTATGGTGTAGTCATATGGTTTTTTCATCGAGGGATGGGGCCTAGCCCCATCCTATGTGCCAATGTTGCATTCGGTTGTATCAACATCTTCATTTGAAACCTTACCCTTTACAGCCACATCATTCCCATCGAACAATCTTTCTAAAGGGACTAGTCCCCTTAGAATGTGATTGCTAGGCAGCTGAATAATCTGGTGATTGGCAATTTTATTTAAAAACACCTCAGAGTTAGGGGCACCTTCTGGGTCAGGATCCTGATCAATGTGCAATGCAGAAAATTCATCAACAGATTGGAGAAATTTGTTGATTTCCAGGTCATCTTCAAATACCTTCCAATGCTTGACGTTATCTGGTACAGAGGTCCTATATCTTATTTCAACATCATATTTGACCATAGGCGGCAGAGGAACCTTGAGAAAACTAGCCGAGACAGCTAAAGAATCGGCTGAAGTATTCTCCCCCCTCAGAATGAAAGAAATGTTAAAGGCCAAGAAGAAATTGTCAATCAGGTCCCATACCTCATTTATGTAATTCCTAAGCCGGGGATTATTAGCACGATAAACATTTCTGACTTGCTGGATGATCAACTCAGCATCTCCAAATATTTCTATTTCTTTAATTCCCATTTTCTTTGCAGCCCTCATACCCAGAACAAGAGCTTCATACTCTGCCACATTGTTGGTGGTTTCAAATTCCATCTTGTATGACAGGGATATGGCCTCTTGACAAGGTTATATGAAAACCACCCTAGTGCCAGCACCTTCGCTAGAAGAAGCTCTGTCGAAAAACATCTTCCAAACAGAGGTGGTTGGAGGAGGTATCTCCTGATTAAGAATGGGTTGCTTTCTGATTTGTAAAGGGACCTCAGGAGTTTCAGTGATCTGCAACAAACTAGACCCTAAATCGGTGTCAAGTGCAAAGATGGGGTGATTAGTGGGGTTTGCCTCATCACTGACAATATAGGCTAGCTGGGCTTCTCTATATAACCTCCTTTGTTCCCCTCCGAAGACTGGAATGGTGGCATATGTGAGATCCATCTGTAATGTTCCCCCAAGCTTTTTAATCCAAKATCTAGACAACAACATGCCAAATTTGGGGGGAACGTCARCWACCACAATATCCATGAYCACACTCTTCATGGGMAGCTGAAACAAAGAAACCACCAGGTCTTTGATGAMTCCTAGACACTGCACTCTTCTTGAATCRAAAKAGTACAAATCATGATAAKTTTTTGTCACCTCYAGTCCCAATTCTTCCATTACTATTTTGGGCATAAGGTTATGGGAAGMCCYTGAATCCATGAGGCARTTATGCARCACTTTATCATGTATATTCAGGGATGTGTAGAAGRGAGGGGATGAATCATCTCTATCTTCTACCATGGGCCCTAGGACAACTGTTGGCTTTTCATCTTGGAGATTTATTGAGTCAGTGGAAGACTGGGGGAGCTCAGATTGTAGCAGCTTGGAGAGGGACCTTTTGAAATCTTTGTTTTTAACAAGTTCAGATAGGGGTACAGGGATTCTAATATTCTGAATCTCATGCTCAAAATTGAAGGAGGGGATAGGCCTAGGAGCTCCCCTTACCTCAGTGACAGGCTCCTTGGCTGCTGGTGAAGCACTCTGAGTTTTCTTTTCTTTAGTAGTGGCTGCTGCAGCTTTAGTAAGCCTATCTGCTATCAGGGGCTGGTCTTGGCTGTCAAAGTCTCCTTCTTTCTTTCTTGACCTGAGATTGTATCTGTTAGAGGTGTGACCAACCCTTTCTCCCTTACCTAACTCATGGATTTTGATGTTCATCAGGGATTTTTCATATGCAGACTGAGTCAAATGGGGAAAAGGAGGATCTTCTTCAACACAATGAATCTCGGGGTCAAACTCATGCATCTCCTCCCCTCCCTCATGAGTAACCAGGTTATTTTGGAGAGGGGTTTGAATCCTTTGATATTCTCTGTCTTTTTCCCTTTGTTCCCTTGGGAAGGCCTGTGGTCCATTGTTATCAGGTCTCCTGAAACCTCTACCATCGACATTCTGGGGATTTCTATACATGAGCTTCCCTTCTAACTCCCACCTTTCCATTCTAGCAGAAAGTGACTTTAGTATTCTAGCTGTCTCATCTATCTGAAGGGGCAGGGGAGAGGAGCTGGATGAGGAATCTTCAAGCCTCTTCCTGGATATGTTTCTACCAGCAGTGTTCCTAAGTCGATCAACAACCAATATGTTAGATTCTACCTCCATGGCTGCATCTTGCATATGGGCTAGAGTAGTGGCTCTTCTTTCCCTCAATAGGAGGCAACAATCGGGATCGAAGGCGCTAGCATAAGTGATCTTTGCAAAAGCTTCGGAGGGATTTATCTCAGCAGGGATTTTGTTGTACATTTTATTAAATCTCTTGGAGAAGTCGGAGACAGACTCTCCTTCCTTTCTCTTCAAAGACCCAAACTCTGTCATGTAATACATGAAGTNCGTGGTCCATTGTTATCAGGTCTCCTGAAACCTCTACCATCGACATTCTGGGGATTTCTATACATGGGCTTCCCTTCTAACTCCCACCTTTCCATTCTAGCAGAAAGTGACTTTAGTATTCTAGCTGTCTCATCTATATGAAGGGGCAGGGGAGAGGAGCTGGATGAGGAAGCTTCAAGCCTCTGCTTGGATATGTTTCTACCAGCAGTGTTCCTAAGTCGATCAACAACCAATATGTTAGATTCTACCTCCATGGCTGCATCTTGCATATGGGCTAGAGTAGTGGCTGTTCTTTCCCTCAATAGGAGGCAGCAATCGGGATCGAAGGTGCTAGCATAAGTGATCTTTGCAGAAGCTTCGGAGGGATTTATCTCTGCAGGGATTTTGTTGTACATTTTATTAAATCTCTTGGAGAAGTCGGAGACAGACTCTCCTTCCTTTCTCTTCAAAGACCCAAACTCTGTCATGTAATACATGAAGTCTTGTTTATCTCCCCACTGTCTTAAAAAGGAATTATCTAAAGCTTCGATCCCATCAATAGATCCAGAAGGCAGGGCCTTAAACCATTTTCTAGCCTCGCCTTGGAGACTATGGACAAAAATCCTCATCCATACGTCTGCATGCATGATGTTATTATCATCTGTGAAACTGTAAAAGGCTTCTAGGTGTTCTTCTGCAGTTATGTCCCCCTCACCTGTAAACTTGGGCAGCTATTTGAGGTAACCATTTGCTGGGAGGGCGTTGAGAGGCAGCGGTAGCATGAGGGGAGCATACCTAGCGGCTATAATGGCCTCCATTTTGGTCATAGGGGGATTTTCTTCTGCCATAGGGCTATTATGTGGAGGAGAAATGGGAGGAGAAGGAGCTCGAGAAGGGGATACTGGGGATGAGCTTCTAAGGGGAGTGGAAAACAATAGGGGATTTAGGGAGAAGGATAGCAAGCTTAAGTCAGCTGATGTTTCCCCTCGCGCAGAAGTGACAACAGTAACAAGAGGAGGAGCGGTAAAGCCAGGAGTGGGGAAATCTTCTGTGGTCCTGTTTTTTCACCAAGGTACAGCTTCAGGAGAAATGGGAGTGACAAGGATTTCTCCCTCTAATCCCAGACCAGGGGGGGAAACCTCAAAAGGAACACTCCTGAAATTCAGGAAACGGGAAACTTCAGAAAGCGGTCAGCTAGGAAACTGAGCAGGAGAAAATGGAGTTCTTACAAAAGTAGATGGCGTATTACCTGGTTCAGCAGGGATAGCTTCTCCTTCAGAGGCCTTTCCTTTCCTGAGAACCACCTCCGGATCAGTTTCAGGTGTAGCTAGAGGCATTTGTGGATGAGACTGCGTGTGTCTGCCTCTGAAAGCCACAATTACCATGACAGGTTCGTCACAGTGGAGTCGTCACAATGGAGTCGCCAGGTGCACAGTAGAAATCTTCAAAGGCTCTGATACCTGATGCACCTTCAGAATCAGAGGCTCAATGTCATTCAATCCCAGGGAAAATTTTCAACTTCATCCCCGACAACGGCACCATAAATGTTGGCGATGGAAGTCACTCCTAGATTGCAGCAGGAGCAGAGCCCGACGCCCATCAGTTTATGTCACGATTTGTGTATGAAAGGGGTGATCGAATGGAAGTAAACTCGGACGATATTGTTTCGACTTCACAACTAGGCCAGGCATGCATGGGCAAGTGAGGTCTTAGATGTACTCCAGACAGCGAGTTGTAGTAAGGGTGAGTAGGGGGAAGACTTGTATTAGAGAGATGCAAAGGTTTGTTGTAAACATCAGGTTTCTAGCAGACTGTAGGAGAATGCATTTAAACATGAGATCTTCTTACATTCAAATGCAGAAAACCAGAGAATACAATAGTGCCACAATAAATCCTTTATCATAACACAATTGCAATAATTCATGTGAATCAGTCAATCATGAACTCCCTTAGTATGAGATGAAAACTAGATGGAATAAGGAAACTGTCTTTCATAAAACAAGAAATCTTACATACAGATGCATAACCAGAGAACTAGAGTGCCTGTTAAAACATTACAATTGGGAGCTCCGCTCTACCATCGATAACTTGAAAAATATCAAAATTAAGTATATATACTCCTAAGCATTTACCCAACAGAGGCCTACTGGACTTTCGGGATGAGGAGTCTCTTCAATCAAATCCAGCCTGCACTTTTCTGTCATACGCCACCTTAATTCTGCATGGCTCGCGCTAGGGGGGTAGCTGGGCCCTTAAATGCTGAATTAGCGTGTGCAAGCTTCCCTGGTGAGTCGAGGATTCGGCGTGGCTTCCATGAAAAGAACTAGTACAGAAGACCATCTCGGGTAGGCTTTCAGTCGAGACGCCCATACTTTGCAATTAATGAGTGAGGGGAGGTTTCAACCACCCTCTTTCTTCTTCATTCATTCCCAGCAGGTATCGGGACTTAGATCACGTCAAGTCGGTGTCTAGAGAACACAGTGCCCCCATTCTGAAACTCAATTCGGCGCTTTTGGCCTCCCCTTCATATAGCCCTTTCTACTTTCTCGAGTGACCACGGGCCGTGACCTTATGCCTATTTTCCAAAGTTCTTTCGGCGTTTCGGGGTTCGTGGTTTCGAGAGGTGAAATAACGAGGTGCAGTTACCCCTCGAACTCCCGAATGCCGACGTGATGCAGATGTGTGCTACACGTTCTTTAGATGAACGGCCTAGATAGTATTCGCTATTATAAAGGGGGGCTGCCCCCTTTCACGGGCTCGCTTGATGTGACCTGGTGCTAGGACCGTGGGCTTGGCTCGAAAGGTGCAGCCGGCGTTTCATCGATCGACAGTTTCAGCTGTAAAGAATGGGAGGCTCCTTGTCTCCCAAAACACCGATCCCTGATACGCCGACTGGTCGCCACCTGTCCCAATTGGATCGGACGACCCAGATTTTCCTTGAACTATGGGAGCTACCCTTCATGCTAAATCGTGGGCAACTTGACAGCCCCAAAAACTCGATGCCCATTGATTCTCTTTGCAGTTGAATCTCGGAGGCTAACAACCAACACTTTGCCTGCTCACTTGAATTGCAACTAGAAAAGGGATTCTTCCATGCTGCGCTCGAGCGCTTCCCATGCTACCTGTAGACCTGGGTACCTTTGTGTCCGAGACAAAAATTGTCGCTAACAATATCATATCAAAAAACCTCCCATGTGCATATCATATTTAGAAAGCAAGAGATACCATCTTCTTCAAACCCTTTTCCATCCGTGACTTGCTCCTCTACTACCAGTGGATATCTTCTCTTTTATCTACTAAATCCTGCAGATGTTCGCACCTTGCTACAATGTAACCCACATATAACCTCACAAACTAGGGTAATCACTTTTTCTTCAACTCTGAAAATTCGATCTTCGACCTTCCTTCAAAACCTCATACTTTCTACCTCATATTCTCCAGCAGACCAAAAGTTCTTCAAAAGATATATAATCAATAGAGTTTTGTGTGAATTGTACATATGCGAGACTCCTTGAGGGGTATTTATAATTTTTCTAGGTAACCTCTTTCTTTACTTTAGGGGTTTCTTGTTACAACCACTTAACCCTTTCATTAATTGACTTGTAACCAACTAGGATTTTCTTAACCATTCTTTGGGGCTTCCAACTTCACAAGGCCATAACTTCTCAAATGTGAGGAACCATGTGGCATGCCACCTATCACCGTAAACAACATGATGAGGAATATTCGTCCATGAGTGTGTTACTTTCATTTAAACTATCCTTCATCACCTTTTTCCTTGATCAACTTGGGGTTCCATAACCATACCTTTGGGGCTACCAAACTTCTTCAAGGGTTGACATCAATGACAACCAATATTTCAAAAATATGGCCCATGCAGACTCAGTTTCGAAACTAGAGCTCCGATACCACAATGTAACATCCCCAGCCCCAAGTTGGGCCATTCCACATGAAATTTCCTTTCCAACTCTATTACTATTTAATTAATAACATGCTCTCTATATGAAAAAAATATGCAATGAAAATAACATACAAATCATGCATAAACATATACATTTAAAGCATATTGAATTAACATAAATGTATATATATTACTCAGTAGAACAACACACATAGTAAATGGCATGCAAATATATAAAAAGACACTTATGTTTTAATGGTAATTTACCAACTGCGTGAAAGCCTCATACGTTCCTCTCAACCATATATCTTCTTCTCATAAACTCTCAGCAGTAGGTCACCCTTGAGATAGGGTTCTAAACTCCACCAGGGAAGGCTTCCAAAGCCAGAATGAGTTCTAACCAACACAATAAAAACTCAGGTCAAGGTTCCAAATACTGCAAATATCCTACAACCTCTCATTTACCATAGCCTATCCCACCCCAAGAAGTGTACCACTTCTCTACTTAAAAGTCTTTCGGCTGTTTCACTTCCCTTTCGGGGATTCAACAACAGGCCAGATAGAAAGGATCAGAGCTCTATAGTTATTGCCTAGTAAATAAGGAAAATAATTCCCAACAATTCTCTCACCCAGAGAGAATGCTCGCAGTCATGAAAACCTGATTCTTCGGTATTGACCCATGCCTAACAACCCGCTTCTTCAACACAAACTACCCAGGTTTACTAGTTACAATTAGCTCCAAATATTTCCAAGTATAGATACAACAATGGATGGAAAGAATGAACATGAGAGAGATGATAATGATGAGATATTGACTAGCATGATTGGAAAATGCACTAAATTCCCAGAATATATTTGTATGATCCCAACTTGACACTTTTCATGATGGGAGCTACATGGTCCATTCTTGGTGATATGTTCCTCAACTTTAGGAACTTAGGATAAATATATATATCCCATAAAGTAGACTTTAGGAAATATTATTAAAACATTCCCTTGGCTTAATCCCCCCTTGGCTTAGGCCCTCTTCTTAGGTTGGTATCTCCCTTTCCCTCTAGTGTGGATTTCTATCCCCCCATACTCTTTCATTTGACTTGGTCTACAACCATGATGTATATTTATTAATAATCCAAGTATGATTACATATTACAATGATAGGCTTGTTATCCTTTTAGCATATGTCTCTCTAACCTAATAACCGCATAGGCATTCTGGCCTCAAAACATAGATACAAAGTCACTCTAGCTCAAAAAATCTTGGATAACTATCCTATATGTACATTTACAATTGGGGTGAGACCTAGGGGTATTACATCTTATTTTACCCCAACATGTTATATGCGTCTTCTTTCTCTTCCTTCACATTTTGCATACCCAGATTCCAAATATGGTTCCATGGTTTTCTTCTATGGTTCATAATATTTTCATAGACTACTCTTGTGCCCCAAACGAAATTATGAAAAAGGAGTTATGCCCTTCAGAAGTAAACTTGTACTGAAAATATATCCTCTACAGTTTAAAATGGAACTTTCTCATATAAGCTTTGTTTTTCACCTAGAATAACTCGTTGGAAATTTCTCTCTAAGTTATTTTATTCAATCTACAGAGACAAGGTGTACCAATGTAACAACTTGTGCTTGTGAGTTTTGACTGCCTAAAAATGTTATTTAAGCCCTCAAAATCGCTCTGCAAGTTGAAGACCTTCGAAAATTAGAAAAATTGATAGCAAATTGGTTATTTTTATTGTTATAATAGTATTTTAATCTATGACATTGATCTCAAAATTGGTGTAAATCTATTTTGTTGATATCTTAAACCTTCCCCAAGCCCACGGATGAATCTCCATCATTGATCAACAACTCGAAGCAATCTGAATCGTTTATTCTACTACACTACATTGACGATTGACAATTGACAATCAACGATTCCTTTTTGGAAATCCAAGAACTTCTCACATATTTCATCAATCCCTCATCATCATCCATCAATTGTTTTCCATTTATCTTGGAAAAACAATTTTTCCCATGAATCTCACTGATCCTGATCATCAATGATCGATCATCGGTGAATTCCCTTGATAGAAAACTTATTTACAAATTTCATTGAACCCCAATATTCCTCCATTGACTATCTCTCGACTGACGTGGTAATTATGTTGACGTTCCATGACATGTATATGTTGATGTGGCATGACATGTGGATGTTGACATGACACTCTCATTGATGTGGCATGACATGTGGATGTTGACGTGGAATGACACATGGATGATGATGTGGCAAGACATATCATCCTCCTCTTTCGTTCATTGACAATCTAAAACTTATCTTGGACGACTTGAATACCTCGACCATTCTATCGGTTCCCAATCATCAACCATCGACGATTTCATTTGGAACACATAAAAATCTTTCACCAAATTCTGTTGACCCCTGATCATCTACCATCGATGATCAATAATTTTCTTCCATGAATGAAACACTTCACTAATTATGTTGATCTGATCATCGACGATCGATGAATTCTCTTGTGAGGAATCAAATACTTTTAAAAATATTTTGGATCTAACCATCTACCATCGACGATCTCTCTTGGAGAATTCCAACACATATTTTTTTGACGAAATCCCAGATGAATCTAGGTCATTGGTTTCCCATTCAAAATTATCTTGACCAGTTATTGAATAAAATCCATCCAAGTCTACCGACGAATCTCAACCTTTGAGATACTTCATTTCCAAGCTGCCAAAAATGAATCTCGATCGTCAATTCTTTAACTTCACCAATATGTGAAAATGAATCATGTTCATCGATTCTTTAACTTCTCCAATTTTCAAAGATCAATCATAGTCATTGATTCTCTTATTTTTGAAAAACTCCTAAAAAATTATAAGTTTTTAATTCAATCATGGATGAATTTAGGTCATTGATCTCAAAATCAACCATGATCTTGGTCATTGTTTCATCAAATTCTCATATCTCCTTTAACCTCCATTAGAGTGTGAATTTAAACCTTCCAAGTCAAATTTAGCTCTGCAACCTGTAGATTGACACCCTTGATCACCTCTTAGATAGTTTTGAGGGAAATTTATACTTAAATTTGTTAATAAATTTGGGGATTTCACTCTGGGTTCACCAATTTCCTTAAATTTTACACAGGTCCAAAATTCACCACAAAACATTTACCGAAAATGCATGTTAGTCTTTGGTCCATACCCGTATAGTGCTGAAATTAAGCTCCGATACCGCTATGTAATGCACGTAACCCCAATATGGGTCACTCTACTGCTAAAATGACCAAATCAAATTTATGGTATCAATTCTAAATGTGGAAATAACACACACAACATGAAATTCAAGCTTATACAATGGTCCATGCTAATTAAAAAATTAAATTCCAGTACTTAAACATGCATAGAGACAACTAAACACACTAAAAAACATAACTAGATATTTCATTACATCATTCTACTCTCAACATGCAACAATGACCAAAATATCTCATAGTAAAATGAACAACAATTGTATCATCATTTAACATGAATACACACATCAAATAATAAAACTTATCTTATAAAGTATGCAACCCGCTACATAGGAAAAATGTTCCTCCAAACCATAGACTTGTTGTTCTAATTATCAACAACAAGTCACCCCCGAGCTGGGGATATGAATCCACAAGAGACAGTTGTCCCTAAGGCTAGATAAAGTCCTCCTTTTAGAATTAAAAATCCCACAGTGAATTCTAGTCCACCATCTCTCTTCTCCAAAACCTACAAAATAGAGGGATGGGATCCACATTCACTGCTCACAATCCCTCAAGCCTTCCCACTCCCCTCCAGGTCTTCTAGCACAGGTTGGAGAGGAAATGTCTCTGTTGGGACTCAAGGAATCTACAACTGAAAAAGGAATTCACACACTAGAAAAATGCTTGCTTCTGTTGAAAATTTTCAAACAAAATATTTCTCACAAGCCCACAACCTCTCTTCCCATGAAATTACAGCTCTAAACATTCCCGCTATGGTTTCCTTCAATATTCAACACTGTCGGCTCTCTTGTTGTCCATAAATATCCATGTAAAAATTGCTCTCCATGCAAAAATGTGACTCTTTAATTCTTCCCCCTCTACCCATTTGAATTTCCTCTCTTTATCTTGATTTCTTCGTTTACACTCTTCCCCAAGATGATTGTAGTCATACCCCATGCTCTCAATAAATATGGGTTATGATTTCTCACACATATCCTCTTACATAAATTAATGATTAGCTTTGGAAACACTCAATCAGAAAATGTAAGGTTCATAGTAAGGATAATTTAGAAAGAAAAGGGTTTGAGTTTAATAGACAAGGGTAAACTCTCCCCCTTGGACCCCTTCCCCCTCTTGTGGAGAATAAGCACACAAATATTTTTCCTTGTCCATCTGCATCTGACAATACATTTTATTTATTATATTCAATTTACACCATTTACATATTACATGAATTAGCCCTCGACCATACATTACATTTGCAATATACATCGTTAGTTAGGGGTTTGAAAATAGGGATGTTACATATTTTTATCAGATGTTGTATTTTAAGTTTTTAGTGGTGGATTTTGAAGATAATTATACATTGGACCGCTAAGATGAGATATAGAGAAAGTATTGTTTCTTTGAAAAATCCATTGATATGATACATATCACATGTATACATGCAAGGTTGCAAATTGATTATACAAATATCAAACTTGATGATCGACATGGCATGTACCTTGCCCCCTTGTTTACCATTGTTGAGGCAATGAGGCACTGCAAAGAAACTCCAAAATTGCTCTACTATCATACTATAGTGTTCCTAGTATGCCTATCTTTTCCATCTAGCACTACCCATAAGGTTATGTCGCCTCATAAGCTGATTGTGAGGACAAATTGAACCTTTAAAAATCAATAAAAAAGTAGAATTCATATGCAAACATAAAATAATAGTGTAAATTTCATTACATAATTTGAATCCTTTCATTTCTCATTAAATTCAATGCATTGGCAAAATAGAAAATCATTCAACAACAAGATAGCCATGAATAATTATCTTCAAATGAAGTCGTGTCCACCAAACTAGTTGTTGAGGAGCGATTTTCAAACCAACTAAAGGAATCAACTATGTGTCCCACCCCCAACCCAGAACATGGTACCACCAAGGTGAAGGAATCTGTCAATTGATCCCATTACTCACTTCACAAGCAAATTTGCTTACTATATATCTCTCTAGGCCATCTTTCGACACTTAGATATGTCATGGAACTCTTTTCTAATACTTCACACAACACAAGGAAGTCCCACTCCTTCTCTATTCAATAGGGCCTTAGAGTGCTCTTCCCTTAAATTTCTCCTCAGTATGTGCAAAAATAGTCCAATTGGTTATCGATCTTCTAGTAATAACCTGATATGTAAAATAGTTTGCTTCTTGTAGTTAATGTGTAGAAATAATAGGGACTCATGTATGATGGTCTTGTCTCATCTACTATGGGCATTCCAAGTATGGTATGCTAGAAATTGTTGTCATTGATGTCAAATATAGATAGGATTGTGATTGTCATCAATATAATTGATTTCATAGACATAGGACGTAGTGAATCCCCTCTATCTGTTTATCCTGAGGAAAGATGAATGCATATGAACAATTAATTGAAATAAACTCTAGTTGCACAGGCATGAGGAGGAGGTATGTAATTGAAATTTGAATGAGATCAAGGAGGTGCAAGCCTTGTGGATAAACAATCATGGTTTATTGAAGTANAGATTGCAGCAGGAGCAGAGCCCGACGCCCATCAGTTTATGTCACGATTTGTGTATGAAAGGGGTGATCGAATGGAAGTAAACTCGGACGATATTGTTTCGACTTCACAACTAGGACAGGCATGCATGGGCAAGTGAGGTCTTAGATGTACTCCAGACAGTGAGTTGTAGTAAGGGTGAGTAGGGGGAAGACTTGTATTAGAGAGATGCAAAGGTTTGTTGTCAACATCAGGTTTCTAGCAGACTGTAGGAGAATGCATTTAAACATGAGATCTTCTTACAATCAAATGCAGAAAACCAGAGAATACAATAGTTCCACAATAAATCCTTTATCATAACACAACTGCAATAATTCATGTGAATCAGTCAATCATGAACTCCCTCAGTATGAGATGAAAACTAGATGGAATAAGGAAACTGTCTTTCATAAAACAAGAAATCTTACATACAGATGCATAACCAGAGAACTAGAGTGCCTGTTAAAACATTACAATCGGGAGCTCCGCTCTACCATCGATAACTTGAAAAATATCAAAATTAAGTATATATACTCCTAAGCATTTGCCCAACAGAGGCCTACTGGAATTTCGGGATGAGGAGTCTCTTCAATCAAATCCGGCCTGCACTTTTCTGTCATACGCCACCTTAATTCTGCATGGCTCGCGCTAGGGGGTAGCTGGGCCCTTAAATGATGAATTAGCGTGTGCAAGCTTCCCTGGTGAGTCGAGGATTCAGCGTGGCTTCCATGAAAAGAACTAGTACAGAAGACCATCTCGGGTAGGCTTTCAGCCGAGACGCCCATACTTTGCAATTAATGAGTGAGGGGAGGTTTCAACCACCCTCTTTCTTCTTCATTCATTCCCAGCAGGTATCGGGACTTAGATCACGTCAAGTCGGTGTCTGGAGAACACAGTGCCCCCATTCTGAAACTCAATTCGGCGCTTTTGGCCTCCCCTTCATATAGCCCTTTCTACTTTCTCGAGTGACCACGGGCCGTGACCTTATGCCTATTTTCCAAAGTGCTTTCGGCGTTTCGGGGTTCGTGGTTTCGAGAGGTGAAATAACGAGGTGCGCTTACCCCTCGAACTCCCGAATGTCGACGTGATGTGGATGTGCGCCACACGTTCTTCAGATGAACGACCTAGATAGTATTCGCTATTATAAAGGGGGGATGCCCCCTTTCACGGGCTCGCTTGATGTGACCTGGTGCTAGGAACGTGGGCTTGGCTCGAAAGGTGCTTCCGACGTTTCATCGATCGACAGTTTCAGCTGTAAAGAATGGGAGGCTCCTTGTCTCCCAAAACACCGATCCCCGATACGCCGACTGGTCGCCACCTGTCCCAATTGGATTGGACGACCCAGATTTTCCTTGAACTATGGGAGCTACCCTTCGTGCTAAATCGTGGGCAACTTGACAGCCCCAAAAACTTGATGCCCATTGATTCTCTTTGCAGTTGAATCTCGGAGGCTAACAACCAACACTTTGCCTGCTCACTTGACTTGCAACTAGAAAAGGGATTCTTCCATGCTGCGCTCGAGCGCTTCCCATGCTACCTGCAGACCTGGGTACCTTTGTGTCCGAGACAAAAATTGTCACTAACAATATCATATCAAAAAACCTCCCATGTGCATATCATATTTAGAAAGCAAGAGATACCATCTTCTTCAAACCCTTTTCCATCCGTGACTTGCTCCTCTACTACCAGTGGATATCTTCTCTTTTATCTACTAAATCCTGCAGATGTTCGCACCTTGCTACAATGTAACCCACATATAACCTCACAAACTAGGGTAATCACTTTTTCTTCAACTCTGAAAATTCGATCTTCGACCTTCCTTCAAAACCTCATACTTTCTACCTCATATTCTCCAGCAGACCAAAAGTTCTTCAAAAGATATATAATCAATAGAGTTTTGTGTGAATTGTACATATGCGAGACTCCTTGAGGGGTATTTATAATTTTTCTAGGTAACCTCTTTCTTTACTTTAGGGGTTTCTTGTTACAACCACTTAACCCTTTCATTAATTGACTTGTAACCAACTAGGATTTTCTTAACCATTCTTTGGGGCTTCCAACTTCACAAGGCCATAACTTCTCAAATGTGAGGAACCATGTGGCATGCCACCTATCACCGTAAACAACATGATGAGGAATATTCGTCCATGAGTGTGTTACTTTCATTTAAACTATCCTTCATCACCTTTTTCCTTGATCAACTTGGGGTTCCATAACCATACCTTTGGGGCTACCAAACTTCTTCAAGGGTTGACATCAATGACAACCAATATTTCAAAAATATGGCCCATGCAGACTCAGTTTCGAAACTAGAGCTCCGATACCACAATGTAACATCCCCAGCCCCAAGTTGGGCCATTCCACATGAAATTTCCTTTCCAACTCTATTACTATTTAATTAATAACATGCTCTCTATATGAAAAAAATATGCAATGAAAATAACATACAAATCATGCATAAACATATACATTTAAAGCATATTGAATTAACATAAATGTATATATATTACTCAGTAGAACAACACACATAGTAAATGGCATGCAAATATATAAAAAGACACTTATGTTTTAATGGTAATTTACCAACTGCGTGAAAGCCTCATACGTTCCTCTCAACCATATATCTTCTTCTCATAAACTCTCAGCAGTAGGTCACCCTTGAGATAGGGTTCTAAACTCCACCAGGGAAGGCTTCCAAAGCCAGAATGAGTTCTAACCAACACAATAAAAACTCAGGTCAAGGTTCCAAATACTGCAAATATCCTACAACCTCTCATTTACCATAGCCTATCCCACCCCAAGAAGTGTACCACTTCTCTACTTAAAAGTCTTTCGGCTGTTTCACTTCCCTTTCGGGGATTCAACAACAGGCCAGATAGAAAGGATCAGAGCTCTATAGTTATTGCCTAGTAAATAAGGAAAATAATTCCCAACAATTCTCTCACCCAGAGAGAATGCTCGCAGTCATGAAAACCTGATTCTTCGGTATTGACCCATGCCTAACAACCCGCTTCTTCAACACAAACTACCCAGGTTTACTAGTTACAATTAGCTCCAAATATTTCCAAGTATAGATACAACAATGGATGGAAAGAATGAACATGAGAGAGATGATAATGATGAGATATTGACTAGCATGATTGGAAAATGCACTAAATTCCCAGAATATATTTGTATGATCCCAACTTGACACTTTTCATGATGGGAGCTACATGGTCCATTCTTGGTGATATGTTCCTCAACTTTAGGAACTTAGGATAAATATATATATCCCATAAAGTAGACTTTAGGAAATATTATTAAAACATTCCCTTGGCTTAATCCCCCCTTGGCTTAGGCCCTCTTCTTAGGTTGGTATCTCCCTTTCCCTCTAGTGTGGATTTCTATCCCCCCATACTCTTTCATTTGACTTGGTCTACAACCATGATGTATATTTATTAATAATCCAAGTATGATTACATATTACAATGATAGGCTTGTTATCCTTTTAGCATATGTCTCTCTAACCTAATAACCGCATAGGCATTCTGGCCTCAAAACATAGATACAAAGTCACTCTAGCTCAAAAAATCTTGGATAACTATCCTATATGTACATTTACAATTGGGGTGAGACCTAGGGGTATTACATCTTATTTTACCCCAACATGTTATATGCGTCTTCTTTCTCTTCCTTCACATTTTGCATACCCAGATTCCAAATATGGTTCCATGGTTTTCTTCTATGGTTCATAATATTTTCATAGACTACTCTTGTGCCCCAAACGAAATTATGAAAAAGGAGTTATGCCCTTCAGAAGTAAACTTGTACTGAAAATATATCCTCTACAGTTTAAAATGGAACTTTCTCATATAAGCTTTGTTTTTCACCTAGAATAACTCGTTGGAAATTTCTCTCTAAGTTATTTTATTCAATCTACAGAGACAAGGTGTACCAATGTAACAACTTGTGCTTGTGAGTTTTGACTGCCTAAAAATGTTATTTAAGCCCTCAAAATCGCTCTGCAAGTTGAAGACCTTCGAAAATTAGAAAAATTGATAGCAAATTGGTTATTTTTATTGTTATAATAGTATTTTAATCTATGACATTGATCTCAAAATTGGTGTAAATCTATTTTGTTGATATCTTAAACCTTCCCCAAGCCCACGGATGAATCTCCATCATTGATCAACAACTCGAAGCAATCTGAATCGTTTATTCTACTACACTACATTGACGATTGACAATTGACAATCAACGATTCCTTTTTGGAAATCCAAGAACTTCTCACATATTTCATCAATCCCTCATCATCATCCATCAATTGTTTTCCATTTATCTTGGAAAAACAATTTTTCCCATGAATCTCACTGATCCTGATCATCAATGATCGATCATCGGTGAATTCCCTTGATAGAAAACTTATTTACAAATTTCATTGAACCCCAATATTCCTCCATTGACTATCTCTCGACTGACGTGGTAATTATGTTGACGTTCCATGACATGTATATGTTGATGTGGCATGACATGTGGATGTTGACATGACACTCTCATTGATGTGGCATGACATGTGGATGTTGACGTGGAATGACACATGGATGATGATGTGGCAAGACATATCATCCTCCTCTTTCGTTCATTGACAATCTAAAACTTATCTTGGACGACTTGAATACCTCGACCATTCTATCGGTTCCCAATCATCAACCATCGACGATTTCATTTGGAACACATAAAAATCTTTCACCAAATTCTGTTGACCCCTGATCATCTACCATCGATGATCAATAATTTTCTTCCATGAATGAAACACTTCACTAATTATGTTGATCTGATCATCGACGATCGATGAATTCTCTTGTGAGGAATCAAATACTTTTAAAAATATTTTGGATCTAACCATCTACCATCGACGATCTCTCTTGGAGAATTCCAACACATATTTTTTTGACGAAATCCCAGATGAATCTAGGTCATTGGTTTCCCATTCAAAATTATCTTGACCAGTTATTGAATAAAATCCATCCAAGTCTACCGACGAATCTCAACCTTTGAGATACTTCATTTCCAAGCTGCCAAAAATGAATCTCGATCGTCAATTCTTTAACTTCACCAATATGTGAAAATGAATCATGTTCATCGATTCTTTAACTTCTCCAATTTTCAAAGATCAATCATAGTCATTGATTCTCTTATTTTTGAAAAACTCCTAAAAAATTATAAGTTTTTAATTCAATCATGGATGAATTTAGGTCATTGATCTCAAAATCAACCATGATCTTGGTCATTGTTTCATCAAATTCTCATATCTCCTTTAACCTCCATTAGAGTGTGAATTTAAACCTTCCAAGTCAAATTTAGCTCTGCAACCTGTAGATTGACACCCTTGATCACCTCTTAGATAGTTTTGAGGGAAATTTATACTTAAATTTGTTAATAAATTTGGGGATTTCACTCTGGGTTCACCAATTTCCTTAAATTTTACACAGGTCCAAAATTCACCACAAAACATTTACCGAAAATGCATGTTAGTCTTTGGTCCATACCCGTATAGTGCTGAAATTAAGCTCCGATACCGCTATGTAATGCACGTAACCCCAATATGGGTCACTCTACTGCTAAAATGACCAAATCAAATTTATGGTATCAATTCTAAATGTGGAAATAACACACACAACATGAAATTCAAGCTTATACAATGGTCCATGCTAATTAAAAAATTAAATTCCAGTACTTAAACATGCATAGAGACAACTAAACACACTAAAAAACATAACTAGATATTTCATTACATCATTCTACTCTCAACATGCAACAATGACCAAAATATCTCATAGTAAAATGAACAACAATTGTATCATCATTTAACATGAATACACACATCAAATAATAAAACTTATCTTATAAAGTATGCAACCCGCTACATAGGAAAAATGTTCCTCCAAACCATAGACTTGTTGTTCTAATTATCAACAACAAGTCACCCCCGAGCTGGGGATATGAATCCACAAGAGACAGTTGTCCCTAAGGCTAGATAAAGTCCTCCTTTTAGAATTAAAAATCCCACAGTGAATTCTAGTCCACCATCTCTCTTCTCCAAAACCTACAAAATAGAGGGATGGGATCCACATTCACTGCTCACAATCCCTCAAGCCTTCCCACTCCCCTCCAGGTCTTCTAGCACAGGTTGGAGAGGAAATGTCTCTGTTGGGACTCAAGGAATCTACAACTGAAAAAGGAATTCACACACTAGAAAAATGCTTGCTTCTGTTGAAAATTTTCAAACAAAATATTTCTCACAAGCCCACAACCTCTCTTCCCATGAAATTACAGCTCTAAACATTCCCGCTATGGTTTCCTTCAATATTCAACACTGTCGGCTCTCTTGTTGTCCATAAATATCCATGTAAAAATTGCTCTCCATGCAAAAATGTGACTCTTTAATTCTTCCCCCTCTACCCATTTGAATTTCCTCTCTTTATCTTGATTTCTTCGTTTACACTCTTCCCCAAGATGATTGTAGTCATACCCCATGCTCTCAATAAATATGGGTTATGATTTCTCACACATATCCTCTTACATAAATTAATGATTAGCTTTGGAAACACTCAATCAGAAAATGTAAGGTTCATAGTAAGGATAATTTAGAAAGAAAAGGGTTTGAGTTTAATAGACAAGGGTAAACTCTCCCCCTTGGACCCCTTCCCCCTCTTGTGGAGAATAAGCACACAAATATTTTTCCTTGTCCATCTGCATCTGACAATACATTTTATTTATTATATTCAATTTACACCATTTACATATTACATGAATTAGCCCTCGACCATACATTACATTTGCAATATACATCGTTAGTTAGGGGTTTGAAAATAGGGATGTTACATATTTTTATCAGATGTTGTATTTTAAGTTTTTAGTGGTGGATTTTGAAGATAATTATACATTGGACCGCTAAGATGAGATATAGAGAAAGTATTGTTTCTTTGAAAAATCCATTGATATGATACATATCACATGTATACATGCAAGGTTGCAAATTGATTATACAAATATCAAACTTGATGATCGACATGGCATGTACCTTGCCCCCTTGTTTACCATTGTTGAGGCAATGAGGCACTGCAAAGAAACTCCAAAATTGCTCTACTATCATACTATAGTGTTCCTAGTATGCCTATCTTTTCCATCTAGCACTACCCATAAGGTTATGTCGCCTCATAAGCTGATTGTGAGGACAAATTGAACCTTTAAAAATCAATAAAAAAGTAGAATTCATATGCAAACATAAAATAATAGTGTAAATTTCATTACATAATTTGAATCCTTTCATTTCTCATTAAATTCAATGCATTGGCAAAATAGAAAATCATTCAACAACAAGATAGCCATGAATAATTATCTTCAAATGAAGTCGTGTCCACCAAACTAGTTGTTGAGGAGCGATTTTCAAACCAACTAAAGGAATCAACTATGTGTCCCACCCCCAACCCAGAACATGGTACCACCAAGGTGAAGGAATCTGTCAATTGATCCCATTACTCACTTCACAAGCAAATTTGCTTACTATATATCTCTCTAGGCCATCTTTCGACACTTAGATATGTCATGGAACTCTTTTCTAATACTTCACACAACACAAGGAAGTCCCACTCCTTCTCTATTCAATAGGGCCTTAGAGTGCTCTTCCCTTAAATTTCTCCTCAGTATGTGCAAAAATAGTCCAATTGGTTATCGATCTTCTAGTAATAACCTGATATGTAAAATAGTTTGCTTCTTGTAGTTAATGTGTAGAAATAATAGGGACTCATGTATGATGGTCTTGTCTCATCTACTATGGGCATTCCAAGTATGGTATGCTAGAAATTGTTGTCATTGATGTCAAATATAGATAGGATTGTGATTGTCATCAATATAATTGATTTCATAGACATAGGACGTAGTGAATCCCCTCTATCTGTTTATCCTGAGGAAAGATGAATGCATATGAACAATTAATTGAAATAAACTCTAGTTGCACAGGCATGAGGAGGAGGTATGTAATTGAAATTTGAATGAGATCAAGGAGGTGCAAGCCTTGTGGATAAACAATCATGGTTTATTGAAGTATGACGACACAAAGGAAGCCCAAGCATGCATTGAAGTTTGAGCAATAATGAAGAAGCCAGAGTTCAATCCTGAAGGTGTAGAGGAATAAATGTCGACGCTAGTTACTCCCACATGCGCAAATAAAAATGAGTTTGATGGGTTTATATTGAAAATGCGGCATAACAAAGTTTGTATGCGAACGATGAGCTATGGAACCCTGCACATGGAGTTACCTTTTAGTCATGGGCTCCAATGCATCAGATACCATAGTGATTTCTTGAACATGTTGTTAAAAGTTCTAGGGGCTCGAGGGGATGATACCCTAGTAGTGGGGTCCATAATATCGGAGTATCAGATATAAAAAAAAAAGAGTATGTGAACAGTTCTAAAGTTATGAGGGATCGGGGGATCGATAGGATGATTCCTTGAAGGGCAGCTCAGATGCAACATCAACACCATGTTAGAACCACAGAGAGGCCACAT
>JZKD02S1884654.1:30332-42237 GCA_000966675.3 Picea glauca
TATATTTCCAAAAGAAAAACATGCACTCATACATGAAGCAAGGATTAGGAGGGAGCTAATCCTACGATCCATTGAAGATGATGAAGTATATATCCATGGTAGCAACCATGAAAGGAAGTACATATTCAGTTTGACCTTAGAAGAAGTCTTCTTCGAAGAGAAGCCGTAAAGTATCCTTGGTTGTCCATCCACATCCTTGATCCTATAATGAAAGGAAGAAATGGAATCTTTAGGGCATGGAATCTATAAGAAACTCCATGGACCCAAGAGCTAAAGAAAAACATTAGGAAGAACATGAAGATTCCAAGAAAGAAAGAGGAGCCATAACAACCAATCACTTTATTAAGAATCACAAGGTTACCATCCTGATATGAACTCACTAAAATCAATCAAGTAGAGGAATTGAAAGTTGTGATGAAGAACTATGTATATATGCAAGCATTGCAAGATCCAGAACTAAAGGTTCTCCCAGATGGAGGGAGAAGACTATAATGATTACTTGGTCCAGTAAACCAGACGTACCTCTACACAAGTCAGCATATCATCCGCAATATCCATGGGTTGGAGTTCTACATCAAATGTATACAAAGACTATTCTCCAGAGCAATTGAACAAAGAGTGTATGAAGAGAAACCTTAAGACTTTGAAGCATACCAGAAAGAGACCCTTGTATGCAGATGGAAGAAGATAACTTGGTGGAGAACCTCCAGTGCACAGCAGAATCATGGTGAATATTTTCTATAAAAGAGATATTGTATCAAGATGATTACTTAGAAGATCAGATCTCATGATGACAGAAGAAGTACCACATGGATATGTTCCAGTTTTCCAACAATGATATACTTTATTGATGAGAGCTACATGAAGCCTTCAGAGAAAACCAGTGTTCCAGACCAAAGTACATTTGAAATCAAGCATTACATTATTTATGATGAAGTCTAGGAAGGAGAAAGTGGTTCTCCAATACATATCTCCACAAATGAGCAGATAAGCAGACATTTTGGTAAAGCTTCTATTCAAGATGAAAGAGTTTGTGTGCTCAAGATGGAGCTCGTGGAGACGACTTCCTTATTGAAAAAAGAAGAGATGACTCCCAGGTTGGGAGGGAGCACTGATGTATTATTGATTGATGCAAAATCACTTTTCAGTTCAAAAAATGGTCCAGGATGAGCAGTTCCTTTCCAGTTCGGAAAGTGGTTTGAGATTTCTGACGGACAGGAATTTTCCAATTCGGAAAATGGTCTAGATCGAACGGTCATTTTCATAATGAAAATGGTTCGATGGATTGTTGATGTACCATAGACAGTGATTTCCCATTTTGGTTGACATGGGGAATGGTCTAGGGAAGTCTCTCTTCTTGAGGGTTACTCAAGAAGACTGCCCCGCCTCGCTAGACAACGATTTCCCATTGTGGTTAACATGGGGAATGGTCTGTTTTGGAGGTTGGTGCAGGACAATCATTTCCTTAGGAAATGGTCTGGACAGTCATTCCTTAGGGAAGATTCATTCTCTCCAGGTTGCACTTTGTTTAGTACCGGAGGAATGGCCCAGGGTGGGGAATGGTCCAGGTTCAACAATCAGGGACATACATTCCTTAGGGCAGACTCATTCTCTCCAGGTTACACTTTGTCTAGTATCGGAGGAATGGCCCAGGGTGGGGAATGGTCCAGGCTCAGAAATCAGGACAATTATTCTTCCTTTCTTGAAAAGAATAGTCTAAGATAGCTCATCATTGATGTTTGACCTTTTGAAGGCAGATGCTCTTCCAAGATCTCACAGATGTGAGTGGAAGAATGGCCCAGATGATTCATTTTATATCATAACATTGTTTCTATGCAGGTTGATATCAAGATGATTGTTATGAAGACCATATGTTTCTAGACAGTAGATGTATACTATTGTGGTGGATGTGTTCCACTATTTGATCAAGTATCTGTGTGGTAATTGGTGTGGTAGTGTACCACCGGATTGTAGTTATGTACTACTATGGATAGACACAGTTGTGTTCTATTGGATGATATTGTTTTGATTGCCTTGAAGACTATCGACAGTGTTGAAAATAATTATCAGCCAGATGAATGATGAACATATATTTCCCAAATAGAAAATGGTTTAGAACATTTACTCTTCTAGATTAGAAGAATGGCTCTTGTATCACTCTGTCGAGTGAGCATCATGTCTGATTACTTAGATAGAGTATGGTTTCGAGAGATGATGCAACTGATGACACTGATGATGATGATGGTGCTCATGATCTAGTCATGATCTAGTCTATACAANGCAGATGCTCTTCCAAGATCTCACATATGTGAGTGGAAGAATGACCCAGATGATTCATTTTATATCATAACATTGTTTCTGTGCAGGTTGATATCAAGATGATTGTTATGAAGACCGTATGTTTCTAGACAGTAGATGTATACTACTGTGGTGGATGTGTTCCACTATTTGATCAAGTATCTGTGTGGTAATTGGTGTGGTAGTGTACCACCGGATTGTAGTTATGTACTACTATGGATAGACACAGTTGTGTTCTATTGAATGATATTGTTTTGATTGCCTTGAAGACTATCAACAGTGTTGAAAATAATTATCAGCCAAATGAATGATGAATAGATATTTCCTAGATAGAAAATGGTTTAGAACATTTACTCTTCTAGATTAGAAGAATGGCTCTTGTATCACTCTGTCAAGTGAGCATCATGTCTGATTACTCAGATAGAGTATTGTTTCGAGAGATGATGCAGCTGATGACACTGATGATGATGATGGTGCTCATGATCTAGTCATGATCTAGTCTATACAACTATGTTGATGCTATCGGGTGAATGGTATGTTTTGTGCTCAAGACCATTACCTGTAATACCTCCCTAGCTAGGAGGGAGTGTTGATATTATGGTAGTTGCAGGAGGTATTTACCTTCACGTGTAAACTTGAAAAGAATAGAATATTTCGGGAAGCAAGAAGAAACCCTAATGAGTTGGCTAATAACCATAGAAGACTTGTCGGCTCAAGAAGATCACTTGTATGAGGTTATTAGCCTCCAAGAAAAGAAGTCGGCCAGAAGAAATAATATATACTAAACAGAAAGATACCCATAATGAGAAGTTAGCCCAGATAGTTAGCCAGAATCAGTATAAATACAAGAGGCCAGTCTTCATTTTGGCAGGCAGTCTTAGAATTGCAGAGCAACACTTGTGCGCACTACAGTGCCCAATTTGGTGCACAGGTTTGGAGAAGAGATGCCATTGCAGCTTGCTGCAACTAACAGATCACGTTTGTCTTGGACTATCTCTTGGTTAGAGTTTGGACTATCTGATAAACTCTTGGCGGTGTGTTATCCTTGGGGAAAGGTGTGCTACCTTTTGTTTGGCTATCTAGCCTAGGGTTTGCTTCTAGAGTGATTCTCTATTAAGGTTAAGGTGCTCGGAGGGTGGCTTCAACCTATGGTTGGGTGAAAATAGYGATATTGTCAATGGTAAAACAAGCACATCCATTGTATTCTAACAATGCATTGGTTCTTGGACATATGTGCTTGATGCTTGATGAGTGGACTTTCAAACATTGAACATTTGGAGAATGTCCTCGATGAATGAAGATAAAACATTATTACTATTTTAATGAAAATAATAATAATTTTTAGCATATGCTTGGTGCTCATGAAAATTGATAACAACCTCAAAATCCAAAATAGAATAAGAAACCCTATTAATAAACCCGAGAGCCAAATTATCTATGAAAACCCATTTTTTTATTGACACAACCTTGTAGATTTTTTTTCCCCAAATCTAACTTTTTTTTCATTGACGATCACATAAATGGACACCAACAATAGCTATTTGACACTATGAAAATATTTCAAACTTTGGCATTGATATGGGAGATTTTATAGCGTCATGGCATTTTCGAAGAGAAAGGATCAATTTTTTGTTGGATTACTAAGAGGGAGGGTGAATCAGTAATAGCGTAATTATAATCCTTTTTCTTCAAATGTTATATCAATGTATAATTATTATCCAATAATGAGCAGTGAGAAATAAACAATCACACACATACACAGTACACCAGTATTTTACATGAAAACCCAAATAGGGAGAAAACCACAGAATGCTTTTTCTTATATGTCTTGAAGAATTACATTCATTGGAAGCACCAACTTCCTTTGTTTTCCAGCTGCAACTAGAAGGAGGCTCCAACACCCTAGTTTCTCAGGCTACAACCTGAGGGAAGATCCAACTCCCCAATTCTCTAGCTACAACCAGAATGAGGCTACAACCCCCTATGTTCTCCGGCTACAACCACCTGTCTTTGCCCCGTCCTGCCACCCTAAAGTAGAAGTAGAATGATGGAACCAATGTCAACCTATCACTGTGAGATATACTACTGTACAACTGTATCAACCTGTACCACTGACCTGTATCCAATCTGTACAACTGCCTTGTAATCAATCTGTACCTGAATTGAACATGTATCCAAAAAAGTACAACAGATACACGACCTGTAGTGATGCATCTCGTGTATGTACATGCCCTATCTGTTATGCAGCCTGCCTATGCCTTATGAAACTAGGGTTTCCTTTCACTTGAAAACTTTTGACCCTCTGTAACTTCTTTCATATATAATTGTAACCTGTCACTGTATTCANGAAAGATCGTGGAACCAGAGTTTGAAGAAGGAAAGGAAAAGGAACCACAGAACATTGCATTTATGGAGAAGTTCAAAGACGGTGATATCAATTCCATGAGTATCATCGTGGACTCTATAAAATACCAATTGATACCCTACATCTCCCATATTGACTCATCAAAGAAGATGCACGATGCTCTAACAAACCTCTTCTCAATAAGAAACATTGGACAAATAATGAGTCTGAAGAATGAGCTCCATGACATGAAGATGAATGATGATGATAGCATAACATCATACTTTGTGAGGATCTCCCAGTTAAGAGATCAACTACAAGCTATTGAAGAGATCATTTTAGAGAAGGAATTGATAAACATAGTACTTAATGGTCTTCCCAAGATGTGGGATGCATTTGCTACAAGCATGAGCACAAGGAAGGAGTATCCTACATTTGAAGAAACTTTGGAATTGATGTGCTCAAGAAGAATCCAGGATCAATGAAAAAGAGAAACCCCAAAAGTAGTACGATGATCAAGCCTTCACAGCAAGATTCAAGAATTTTAGGAACAAAAGGAAGTTTGGTTGAAAGAGGAAGACAAATCAAGAGAAAGATATTTCAGAAATACAATGCTTCAACTATCAAAAGTATGGTCACTACAAGAATCATTGTCCTGAGCTAAAGAAAAGGAAGGAGAAACACGAAGCATCAGTTGCCGGAGAAAAGGAACCTACAAAGAAGACTAAGCAGGATGAAATAGACTTCTTCTTCTGAAGGTAACAATACTCCTCTTATTTCTTGTACATATCTTGTTTTCATAGTCTTTGTACATATCTTGCATATCTATCTCTTAGAAGATAATATGTTCCAAGAAGAACTATACCTATGGAAGAACAAAAAGATAAAGATTGCTATCATTATACAAGTAAGGTAATACACATGAAAGGATGAAATACATCAAACAAATCATGTGGAAGCTATTACAAGATAAGCCGAAATCTGAATCAATCCTGAAGAGACTTAGAAGAAGCAAAGACAGAAAGAAGTCAGCGATCAAGAGGAAATTGGACAAAGAATTATGACGCTTTTTAGAAGACAATAAGGATGTAGACGAAAGCATGGACTCTGTTATATGGAGGGAGCCAATTATATATTTCCAAAAGAAAAACATGCACTCATACATGAAACAAGGATTAGGAGGGAGCTAATCCTATGATCCATTGAAGATGATGAAGTATATATCCATGGTAGCAACCATGAAAGGCAGTACATGTTCAGTTTGACCTCAGAAGAAGTCTTCTTCAAAAAGAAGCCTTAAAGTATCCTTGGTTGTCCATCCACATCCATGATCCTATAATGAAAGGAAGAAATGAAATCTTTAGAGCATGGAATCTATAAGAAACTCCATGGACCCAAGAGCTAAAGAAAAACATCAGGAAGAACATGAAGATTCCAAGAAAGAAAGAGGATCCAGAACAACCAATCACTGTATTAAGAATCACAAGGTTACCATCCTGATATGAACTCACTAAAAGAAATGAAGCAGAGGAATTGAAAGTTGTGATGAAGAACTATGTATATATGCAAGCATTGCAAGATCCAAAACTAAAGGTTCTCCCAGATGGAGGGAGAAGACTATAATGATTACTTGGTCCAGTAAACCAGATGTACCTCTACATAAGTTAGTATATCATCCGCAATATCCATGGGTTGGAGTTCTACATCAGATGTATGCAAAGACTGTTCTCCAGAGCAATTGAACAAAGAGCGTATGAAGAGAAACCTCAAGAATTTGAAGCATACTAGAAAGAGACCCTTGTATGCAGATGGAAGAAGATAACTCGGTGGAGAACCTCTAGTGCATAGCAGAATCATGGTGAATATTTTCTATAACAAAGATATTGTATCAAGATGATTACTCAGAAGATCCGATCTCATGATGACAGAAGAAGTACCACATGGATGTGTTCCAGTTTTCCAACAATGATATACTTTATTGATCAGAGCTACATGAAGCCTTCAGAGAAAACCAGTGTTCTAGACCGAAGTACATTTGAAATCAAGAATTACATTATCTATGATGAAGTCTAGGAAGGAGAAACTGGTTCTCCAATACATATCTCCACAAATGAGCAGATAAGCAGACATTTTGGTAAAGCTTCTGTTCAATATGAAAGAGTTTTCATACTCAAGTTGGAGCTTGTGGAGATGACTTCCTTATTGAAAAAGGAAGAGATGACTCCCAAGTTGGGAGGGAGAACTAATGTATTATTGATTGATGGACAATCACTTTTCAGTTCGAAAAATGGTCCAGGATGAGCAGTTCCTTTCCAGTTCAGAAAGTGGTTTGAGATTTCTAACAAACAGGCATTTTCCATTTCGGAAAATGGTCTAGATCGAACGATCATTTTCATAATGAAAATGGTTCGATGGATTGCTGATGTACCATAGACAGTGATTTCCCATTTTGGTTAACATGGGGAATGGTCTAGGGAAGTCTCTCTTCTTGAGGGTTACTCAAGAAGATTGGCCCGCCTCGCTAGAAAATGATTTCCCATTGTGGTTAACATGGGGAATGGTCCGTTTTGGAGGTTGGTGTAGGACAGTCATTTCCTTAGGAAATGGTCCAGATAGTCATTCCTTAGGGAAGATTCATTCTCTCTAGGTTGCAATTTTTTTAGTGTCGGAGGAATGGCCCAGGGTGGGGAATGGTCCAGGTTCAGCAATCAGGGACATACATTTCTTAAGGCAGACTCATTCTCTCCAGGTTACACTTTCTCTAGTATCAGAGGAATGGCCCAGGGTGGGGAATGGTACAGGCTCAGAAATCAAGACAATTATTCTTCCTTGCTTGAGAAGAATAGTCTAAGATAGATCATCATTGATGTTTGACCCTTTGAAGGCAGATGCTCTTCCAAGATCTCATAGATGTGAGTGGAAGAATGGCCCAGATGATTCATTTTATATCATAACATTGTTTCTATGTAGGTTGATATCAAGATGATTGTTATGAAGACCATATGTTTCTAGACAGTAGATGTATACTACTGTGGTGGATGTGTTCCACTATTTGATCAAGTATCTGTGTGGTAATTGGTGTGGTAGTGTACCACTGGATTGTAGTTATGTACTACTATGGATAGACACAGTTGTGTTCTATTGAATGATATTGTTTTGATTGCCTTGAAGACTATCAACAGTGTTGAAAATAATTATCATCCAGATGAATGATGAACAGATATTTCCCAGATAGAAAATGGTTTAGAACATTTACTCTTCTAGATTAGAAGAATGGCTCTTGTATCACTCTGTTGAGTGAGCATCATGTCTGATTACTCAGATAGAGTATGGTTTCGAGAGATGATGCAGCTGATGACACTGATGATGATGATGGTGCTCATGATCTAGTCATGATTTAGTCTATACAACTATGTTGATGCTATCGGGTGAATGGTATGTTTTGTGCTCAAGACCATTACCTGTAATATCTCCCTAGCTAGAAGGGAGTTTTGATATTATGGTAGTTGCGGGAGGTATTTACCTTCACATGTAAACCTGACGAGAATAGAATATTCTGGGAAGCAAGAAGAAACCCTAATGAGTTGGCTAATAACCCTAGAAGACTTGTCAGCTCAAGAAGATCACTTGTATGAGGTTATTAGCCTCCAAGAAAAGAAGTCGGCCAAAAGAAATAATATATACTAAACAGAAAGATACCCAGAATGAGAAGTCAGTCCAAATAGTTATCCAGAATTAGTATAAATACAGGAGGCCAGTCTTCATTTTGGCAGGCAGTCTCAGAATTGCAGAGCAGCACTTGTGTGCAATGCAGTGCCCAGTTTGGTGCACAGGTTTGTAGGAGAGCTTTCATTGTAGTTGTTGTAGCTAACAGATCACATTTGGCTTGGAATATGTCTTGGTTAGAGTTTGGACTATCTGATAAACTCTTGTTGGTGTGTTATCCTTGGGGAAAGGTCTGCTACCCTTTGTTTGGCTATCTAGCCTAGGGTTTGCTTCTGGAGTGATTCTCTGTTAAGGTTAAGGTGCTCGGGGGGTGGCTTCGACCTATGGTTGGGTGAAAATAGCGATATTGTCAATGGTAAAATGAGCACATCCATTGTATTCTAACAATGCATTGGTTCTTGGACATATGTGCTTGATGCTTGATGAGTGGATTTTCAAACGTTGAACATTTGGAGAATGTCCCCGATGAATGAAGATAAAATATTATTACTATTTTAATGAAAATAATAATAATTTCGAGCATATGCTTGGTGCTCGTGAAAATTGATAACAACCTCAAAATCCAAAATAGAATAAGAAACCCTATTAATAAACCCGAGAGCCCAATTATCTATGAAAACCCATTTTTTATTGACACAACCTTGTAGATTTTTTTTGCCCCAAATCTAAATTTTTGTCATTGACGATCATATAAATGGACACCAACAATAGCTATTTGACACTATGAAAATATTTCGAACTTTGGCATTGATATGGGAGATTTTATAGCGTCATGGCATTTTCAAAGAGAAATGATCAATTTTTTGTTGGATTACTAAGAGGGGGGTGAATCAGTAATAGTGTAATTATAATCATTTTTCTTCAAATGTTATATCAATGTATAATTATTATCTAATAATAAGTAGTAAGAAATAAACAATCACACACATACACAGTACACTAGTATTTTACGTGGAAACCCAAATCGGGAGAAAACCACAGAATTCTTTTTCTTACATGTCTTGAAGAATTACATTCATTGGAAGCACCAACTTCCTTTATTTTCCAGATGCAACTGGAAGGAGGCTCCAACACCCTATTTTCTCAGGCTACAACCTGAGGGAAGCTCCAACTCCCCAATTCTCTAGCTACAACCAGAATGAGGCTACAACCCCCTATGTTCCCTGGCTACAACCAGAAGGTTTCTACAACCACCTGTCTTTGCCTCATCCTACCACCCTGAAGTAGAAGTAGAATGATGAAACCAATGTCAACCTATCACTCTGAGATATACTGTTGTACAATTGTATCAACCTGTACCACTGACCTGTATCCAATATGTACAACTGCCTTGTAATCAATCTGTACCTGAATTGAACATGTATCCACAAAGGTATAACAGATACACGACCTGTAGTGATGCATCCCACGTATGTACATGCCCTATCTGTTATGCAGCCCATGTATGCCTTATGAAACTAGGGTTTCCTTTAACTTGAAAACTTTTGACCCTCTGTAACTTCTTTCATATAGAATTGTAACCTGTCACTGTATCCAGACTGTAACTGTACCCTGTGCATGCATCCTCATACATAGCCTCTACTCAAGGCAAGTATGTCTCTCTCTAGTCATGTTCCATATAGGTATGTGTAATCATGAAAAAGTATAATATCCCTCACAAGATCTTAGTCATCAATCCCTTTCTAAAACCAGTCTCTCAATACATCAACTACTACACAAATACAAGCTCTCAACCATGTACCATAAAAACCCTTAGCCATATGCCAAGAAATACAAGATGTTCCTCAACAAGAAGTATCAATGATNAAAGGTGCGCTACCCTTTGTTTGGCTATCTAGCCTAGGGTTTGCTTCTGGAGTGATTCTCTGTTAAGGTTAAGGTGCTCGGAGGGTGGCTTCAACCTATGGTTGGGTGAAAATAGCGATATTGTCAATGGTAAAACAAGCACATTCATTGTATTCTAACAATGCATTGGTTCTTGGACATATGTGCTTGATGCTTGATGAGTGGACTTTCAAACGTTGAACATTTGGAGAATGTCCTCGATGAATGAAGATAAAACATTATTACTATTTTAATGAAAATAATAATAATTTGGAGCATATGCTTGGTGCTCGTGAAAATTGATAACAACCTCAAAATCCAAAATAGAATAAGAAACCCTATTAATAAACCCGAGAGCCAAATTATCTATGAAAACCCTTTTTTATTGACACAACCTTGTAGATTTTTTTTCCCCAAATCTAACTTTTCTGTCATTGATGATCACAGAAATGGACACCAACAATAGCTATTTGACACTATGAAAATATTTCAAACTTTGACATTGATATGGGAGATTTTATAGTGTCATGGCATTTTCGAAGAGAAAGGATCAAATTTTTGTTGGATTACTAAGAGGGAGGGGTGAATCAGTAATAGCGTAATTATAATCCTTTTTCTTCAAATGTTATATCAATGTATAATTATTATCCAATAATGAGCAGTAAGAAATAAACAATCACACACATACACAGTACACCAGTATTTTACGTGGAAACCCAAATCAGGAGAAAACCACAAAATACTTTTTCTTATATGTCTTGAAGAATTACATTCATTGGAAGCACCAACTTCCTTTGTTTTCCAGCTGCAATTGGAAGGAGGCTCCAACACCCTAGTTTCTCAGGCTACAACCTGAGGGAAGCTCCAACTCCCCAATTCTCTAGCTACAACTAGAATGAGGCTACAACCCCCTATGTTCTCCAGCTACAACCAGAAGGTGGCTACAACCACCTGTCTTTGCCCCGTCCTGCCACCCTGAAGTAGAAGTAGAATGATGGAACCAATGTCAACCTGTGACTGTGAGATATACTGTTGTACAACTATATCAACATGTACCACTGACCTGTATCCAATCTGTACAACTGCCTTGTAATCAATCTGTACCTGAACTGAACATGTATCCACAAAAGTACAACAGATACACGAGGTGTAGTGATGCATCCCGCGTATGTACATGCCCTATATGTTATGCAGCCCGCCTATGCCTTATGAAACTAGGGTTTCCTTTCACTTGAAAACTTTTGACCCTCTGTAACTTCTTTCATATAGAATTGTAACCTGTCACTGTATTCAGACTGTAACTGTACCTTGTGCATGCATCCTCATACATAGCCTCTACTCAAGGCAAGTATGTCTCTCTCTAGTCATGTGCCATATAGGTATGTTTAATCATGAAAAAGTATAATATCCCTCACAATATCTTAGTCATCAATCCCTTTCTGATAATCAGTCTCTCAATACATCAACTACTACACAAATACAAGCTCTCAACCATGTACCATAAAAAACCTTAGCCATATGCCAAGAAATACAAGATGTTCCTCAACAAGAAGTATCAATGATAAATATACCAACATTGTATTTCTGTAGATCTGACTTATGGACAGTTTCAACAAGATTTTCTATGGCTTATTCTTCCTGCTGCACAGGGACTACTTTTATTTCAACAGGCCTTTCTATGACTTTTCCTTTATCCCTCTTCTTCTTTGGAAT
>JZKD02S1884654.1:62156-81104 GCA_000966675.3 Picea glauca
AATGAATTTTCAAATGTTTCAAACCCTACATGTTATGACACAGATAGTGACATTGTTGATAACATTGATGAGTTCATACATGTTGGGAGACGTAGGTGGGATATAGTTGGTTATGTCTTGGATCCCATCTATGACACTAAGATTAATTTCCAAATGTTTCCCTTGCAATTTTCACAACATATTACTTTTGACCAATGGCAACAAGGAGATGATATTTTTACCCGTACTTTTCAAAAAACCAAGGATGACCTAGTACCTTGTTTTCCTGATGATTTCCATTCTTACCTTGAGATTTTTTATGAGTACCCTTCTGAACACTTGGATTCTCTCCATGAAAATGATTACCAACAACCACTGTGCTCAGGTTTTAATACAAGTAAGGACCTCCTTTTCTTAAAGGAGGATCCTTGTGACGATTCTCCCCAACCACTTCCGATTACTATACTTTGTTGTGTTGCTAGAGTTGTGGTTGGGAAGTATGTTTTTTATTTTGATTTTCCTCTAGGGAAAACCCTAGAGTCCAAGGGTTGGTTAAATATTACAAGCTTCAGTCAGTCTTCTCAGTTTTTCAACTATCCCTTGAGAAATTTCTAGTCATCTAATACATCTTTGTCAATCCCTTCCTAGACCTCAAAGTATGAGAACGTCCTAGGTAGCCAGTTTTTCGACCCTTTGAGTCAGTGTTTTGAACCTTGGAATTTTCATGACCCCTTCCTAAAGTGGATTGAGTACTTTCCTCCAAGATTGACTTGGCATAATTTTATCCCTCCCACCCACCTCCATGAGTTAGACTTTGTGATTCTCGATGATCTGATACATTTTCTAACCCATGTTATTTTTGTGCTTGACTTATCACTCTTTTGGTTTATGATGAAGCACAAAGGCAGGTACTGTGGGATGTTGTTGGATTGGCTTCACTGGTTGTTTGACTACACCAACATCCAGCCAATAGGTAAGTACAGGTAAGTAATTCACTTTATATTCTCATTTATGATTGCTTTATTTATATATATCTATGTGTGTTGGGGTGGCTTTATCGCCCAGTTTTGTTACTGATGCCCCTATCGAGAGTGATCAGGTATATAGGTTATGCTAGATATTTTGAGGTTCTCATGTGCTCTACGGTGAGCACATGTCCCTGAGTTGGAGCCAGATGTTATCCCCAATTTTTAGGGATAACTAGGAGATCATGTCTCGAGGCCCACAGGTCCTAGACATGGATTATCGAGAGAAGGATTGACCTAAGTATGGCCCTAGACAGCCCATCCTTTTCTTCTTCCATCAGCCTTGTCTTATCAGTAGCAAAAAAATCCATCACCATCGGCTTGGTCTTGTATCAGAAGAGGTTCTTTCTCCATGAGGTAATTTTTTCAGGTATCATGGTATGTGTCACCTTTGGTCATTGAAACCTTCAAAAATATGCATCTGATTCCTTTTATCTCTAACAACTACTTGGATCTTACATTACCCCACTTGACCATGCTTGGGGAAATTGACAGGGTGCCCTAGGAAGCTTGTGCCCATAGGTTTTGGTTTGCCACTAGGGAATTTTTGAAGAGCCATCACCCGCTCCCATCATAGCACCACTGTTTCATCTTGTCTCCTGCTCTCTTATCCCATTCCCCTTGTTCGGGCATTGGGTTGACCTGTTTGTAGGAGTGCACCTTATATCGTGGGAAGAAGGGGATAAATGCCCAAAAGGTAAAAGCAGCTGGTAAAAGATAAAAGCCTAGAAATAAAACCTCGAGATGCTTCGCCTAGGGATCCCTGAGAAGGCAATAAAAGGCCTCTCAGCACGAAACAAGAGGGACCCGAAAAATAACAAACAATACATAGTCAAGAGGATAGGGGGTACCATCATGAGCCAACCTATTACATTCATGGGTGCCTAACAGTATGACATTGCCACGACTGGTTACCACGCTAGGGGCAATGACCTTTGGTTACATGGCCAAGGGAAAGGGGGTCTCATCACGAGCCAACCTTCTCATCTCTGTGAAAGTACTTGTGGGTAACACTGTCAGCTCTGGTCACCATGCCAAGGAAGTGTCCTTTGGTTAGCCCTTGAATAAAAAGAAAAAGAAGAAGAAAAAGAAAATAAAAAAAGAAAATAATAAAGGCAAGATCGGGTTTGGAAAAATTACATCCATGACAAGTACAACTTGCCTTCTACAAAGGCACCTATAGATAACATTATGCATCCTTGGCTCTCACTTCACCCACATGTCTAGACATCCCCTATCCACATCACCTCACTTACATGGCTTGGATGAAATCTTCTTGGAAACTTTCCTTTTCTTGTGGATACTAGCCCAATAGGACGTCTTGTCTTTTTCTCCAATCTTGTATTGTAAGTTTTTGTAATGTCTTTGAGCTATTGATCAATGTATCAGGGTTTTTATGCATATGTTTAATAATATTAATGATGAAATGTGATTGACATTGCTATGATCCCTGTGACTAATGAGTCCATGGAGGGCGTAGGTTTTGATGTGCAGGACCATGACCAATGAACAGGTACCATTTAGAACGGTACACATGGGGAGATGATCAGTTCGGACCTCCATGGGGCTGAAGATCCCACCAGATGGATGATGAGACCCCATCAAGGGGCAGAGACATGTGGGTGGTTGATCAAGGTTTTTGCACCGAAGAAGAAGAGGATGTTTCATCAGAGGCACTTTGGTAGAGCCCGACCTAGGGGGATTGACCCACTTCCAGTGAAACGTTTTCCCTGGATGGCCCAGGACATCACCTATGAGCTCATGACATCGCCTTGAGTGTGTGACAGTTTGACAGGGAAGTTGGCATGTGTGGTATGATGTAGAGGCCTAAAGAGGGCTAACGTTTTGCTCTTTATTGCTGCATTTTCCCTAAAAGGGGCTAACGTCTCCCTTAGAAGGGGTGACGTCTCACATTTTTCTCAAATAGGTTTCAAAAAGAAAATTTAATGTAAAAATGATATTATTTTGGTATTCTTTCCTTGTCATCCTTTTTATGACCTAAAAAAATTAAATTAGGTCATTGATACACTATATATTGAGGGTTTTGACTCTCATTTTATCATCTTTTACTCACCATTTGGTGAGGTCTGAAATTTGCACCCCATTTGGGTTATTAGCTGATTTGAGGAAGGCACACTTGTTGAAGGAAGATATTTTTGGCATTCTATGGTGTTTTTCTTGAAGGAAGGTGTTACAACTAGGGTTTGCATGATTATTTTCTTGATGATTTGTAAGTATTTTTCTACAAAACTTTTTGATTGAATGGTTGTAGTTTAATTTCTTGAATCTGTTTATAAATATTGCTTAATCAAAACCCTAGGGGACAAACACACAAGTAGGTATTTTTCTCATGTCCCCTAATAGAAAAAATTTTAGCCATTGAAGAAGAAGAAGAGAACCTAGCCATAGGTACACTCTTTTTTCTTCTTCCCTTAAGCTAGCCGTACCTTTGAACTTCAAGAGGAAGAGGATGTCCCAGGCCTAGGTTATCTACACCTAGGGCTATTTTCTTTTAGGGTTTGATGAAAGAACCTTGCCTTAGCAACACTCTCCCTCTTTAAACCCTCTTGTCTTGAATTTTCTTTTCATTGAGATAGATGTTTGCCGAGAAGGAGGAGAGAGCACAAGGCCGTGCTTTAGCAACACCAGAGTGAGCCTCTCTCCCCTAGGGTTATAGTTTTGGAGCCTTGCTTTAGCAACACTTCAAAACTTATCCCTCTAGTCCTTTAAAATCTGTTCTCCTTCAACTTTTGTGTTCTTCACCTATGACTCCATTAACCCTAAGGCACTGATCTAGAACCTCCAACATTGAAGTAGAATTGGATCCAAACACTCTCAAACCTCTTTTGAACTAAAACCCTAACTACACTAACCCTAGAATGTTGACGTCACCCTTAGTTATTTCATCTTGATGCAACAACGTTTCATTTTATAAGTAATTGAATGGTAGTTAAGAACATTTATTGGATTGAGTGTTGATTTGTTACATTGAATGCTACATCATTCCAGTATTTATTGACAAGTGACATATTTATCATTGCCATTTTGCAAAAATTGATTTCATCAATATTTACTGTCAAATTGCTTACATTGAATATCATATAGTCACTTACATATGAATTACTAACCCCATTGAACATAGCTTGCATACATCTTTCTTGTTGTTGTCTTGTTCCAGGCAAGTACATTTTCTTTGGGGGTTATTTCAAATTGGCCAGACTATCTGATTGGCGGTAATATGTGAGGGGGAAATTTGTCTTTGTACTATTAGCCTTTGCCCGTTCAAAACCCCAGGTTATTGGGGACATCTCCCCTGGGCCTAGCCTCTCTAAATAGAAAGACCCTCCCCATTGTGGTGACATTGGGTGGGGAAGGTTCTTGTTTTGCCAGTTTGACCTACTATTCTTTAGCCTTTCTTGCATCTACAAACTGTGCGATAACAAGACCCTTAAGAGTTTTTTTAGGTACTCAAAAAACATGAGAAAAGAGCGATCTCATAGAGAGCTTTCTGATGGTGTAAACCGTTCGTCAAACGGAGCCTTTATGAGAAAGTTACAACACAAACAGTGGAGGGTAAATTTTAAGACCCATCTAACTTCCAAGAGCCATAACTTTCTTCTACGGGATCAGATTGAGGCGCAAGGGTAGTCAATGGAAAGATATTGAACCATAGAATATTTTCCCAGATCTAAATTAAATTTTTGGGCATGTTAAATATGTTTAATATGGAAAAGAATATACCTATAGCATTCCAGACCAAAAACACAAATTGGCCTAGAACTTCAACATGCTGTAACTAGCAGCCTGGAACCCACAAAAAGGTGAAACTTGGACAAAGTGTCCATAATATGTATATGAATAAACCCAATTGAGATCCTATGAAAAATCTAATGGAGTAAGTGAAAAAAAATGCATAATCACAGCGCAGAGTTGCGCCAAGTTGAAATATGAACAAAAAAATTAATGGGCATTTTTTAAATAGCCATAACGTTTTGCTCGAGACTCAGAATTGAGCATGGGAGAAGGTGTTGGAAAGGTATTGGACAGCAGAATCTAAGTATTCACCTAGAAAATTGATCTAGGAATTCAATTTTCCAGAAAATTGGAAGAAATATTTATGATATATTATTGAACCAGAATGGTTCATATTTTTATGAAATTATTGAAACAATTAGCCTGACAAACTTTTGTTGGCTGCACATTTTTGCAGAGATAACAACAACTAGATCAGATCAGGATCAACATAGATTTCATAGGAATGGATGAGGCATGGGGGACTTACAGCCAAGAATATGAGATAAGAGAGATGGATGTCCATTTGGGCATTGAAGGAACAAACTCCAATGGACATGGAGAAGGAAGAGATGAAAACATGAATATGGTAGAGACCATTAAAAAATTGAAAAAGGATGTACAAATCCATAAAGTTGATAATAAAAGGATTATGAAAGCCAATGAGCAGCAGGATGACTTCAATGTGAAATTAATGCAATTCTTGAACAAAATAGAAAATAAATTGGATAAGGAGAGCGGCTCAAGCAAATCTGGAAGTCACAGGCCTTCTGATGAAAAAATAAGAGAAAGAAGTGTTAGTAGACATCACCAGCACTCCCCGAGGCATTCCAATAATAGATCACACAACAGCTCAAGTCCATCCCCTGTCAGGCAGCATAAGAGTTCTGGGGTGGATGAGCTATGAGGAGAAATGAACAAAATCATACCTCCTACATTTGATGGCGAGCACAAAAAGGATGAAGATGCAGAGACATGGTTGTTGGGAATGAGAAAGTATTTTCAATTGCATAATTATTCTTCTCATGCAGAAGGTAGAATTGATATCTATCAACTCAAGGGAATGGCATCCATGTGGTGGGATCAGCTTGTGCAGGTGAAACACATTAAAGAAAAAAGTGTTACTTGGAGGGAATTCAAGAAGTATTTTGAGAGGAAATACTTGACTAAGAGATAATATGACAAGAAAATGAAGGAGTTCTTTGAACTCAAGCTTGGGAGTATGACCATTGATGAATATGAGAGAAGGTTTTTAGAACTGTTGAAGTATGTCTCTTTCATCAAGGATGAGACAGTTAAGATTCAAAGGTATTTGAGTGGATTACCATCATTCATCAGTGACAAAATATAGTATGATGATCCAAAGGCATTGGAGGAGACCATAAGGAGAGCTAAATGCCTATATGATCAACAAAAAGCAAGGCCAAATTTCCAAAAATCTTGGGAAGACAAAAATAAATTCAAGATGGATCAGAGGAAGAAGGGAAATAAACCACCATTCTTCAGAAATAATCCTCGGGGACAGACAAATTCTAGAGAACCCAAAATGATTGATACAATAGGTTAAAGGCCAAGGAAGCCACCTATTCAATGTTGGGGATGTAAAGGAGATCATATGTTAAGAGATTGTCCTCACAGAGGTGAAAAAGGGAGGACTGTTCACAATGTTTAGCAAGATGAAACAGTGGAGGACATGGGCAGAAATGTACCAATGATCTATGCAACACTGGACAACAAGCAAGCATAGTATCAACCACATATGATTGAAGTGGAAGGTATGATCAACAATCAAACCATTGCTATTTTAATTGATTCAAGAGCTAGTCATAGTTACATAGATCCTAAGATGGTGGAAAGTTTGCATTTGCCAAGAAGAAAGCATGGAAAATATTGGTTGGTGCAGCTAGATACAGGAGCCAAAAGAAAAGTTAATGATATGGTTAATTCATGTCTTATGGACATGAATGGACTGAACACCAGGGAAGATTTGAACATCTTGTCTTTAGGTTCCTATGATTGTCTAATTGGGATGGATTGGTTGGACCAACATCGTGCTATCCTAGACTGTCATAACAAGACATTTACTTGCTTGGATGAGGAAAGGAACCTAAGAAAAGTGCATGGAATTCCCAGTGCAGTAACCATAAAAGAAATTTTAGCATTGCAGCTGAAGAAATGTTACAGAAAAGGGTGTCAAATATTTGCATCTCATATGGAAGAGACACCTAAAGATAAGGTGCCAAATTTGGAAGATCATGCAGTCATGGAATATTTTGAAGATGTGTTCAAGGAGGTATCGGGACTACCCCCAAAGAGAGATATTGATTTCTTTATAAATTTAATGCTTGGACCAGCTCCAGTGTCAAAGACTCCTTACAGAATGAGTACACCAGAGCTGAAGGAGTTGCAAATGCAGCTTGAAGAACTTTTGAAGAAGGGGTATATATGCCCAAGTGTGTCACCTTGGGGTTCCCCAGTCTTGTTCATGAAGAATAAATATGGGACAATAAGATTGTGCATTGATTTCAAACAGTTGAATAAAGTGACTGTGAAGAATAAATATCCTTTGCCAAGGATTGATGATCTCTTTGATCAATTGAAGGATGCCAAGATATTTTCAAAGATAGATTTGAGGTCATGATACCATTAGGTAAGGATTAAAGAGAAAGATATTAGCAAGACTTCCTTTAGGACAAGGTATGGTCATTATGAGTTCACAGTGGTACCATTTGGATTGTCAAATGCACCAGTTGTTTTCATGTGCTTAATGAATGGTGTTTTCTGAGAATATTTAGACAAGTTTGTCATTGTCTTTTTGGATGACATCTTGTATATTCCAAGTCAGAAGAAGAGCATGAGCATCATTTGAGGATGGTTTTGAAAGTATTAAGGGAGCATCAGTTATATGCCAAATTGAGCAAGTGCTTATTTTATCAGAAGCAAATTCATTATTTGGGACATATCATTTCAAAGGATGGGATAGCAGTGGATCCTGAGAATATAGAAGCCATTAGAGAATGGTCAGTGTTAAAGAATGTGTCAGAGGTCAGATCATTCATGGGCCTTACAGGATACTATAGGAGATTCATTGAAGGATTCTCAAAGATTGCACACCCAATCACTTTCTTGCAAAGAAAGGGTGTGAAGTTTCAATGGACATTGGATTGTGAAAAGAGTTTCCAACACTTGAAACAATTATTAACCAGTGCTCCAATACTAAGGATTGTAGACCCAAATGAAGACTTCATTGTATGCACAGATGCATGTAATGAAGGACTTGGTGGAGTCCTCACTCAAAATGAGTTTGTTATATGTTATGAATCAAGGAAGTTGAAGGAGCATGAAATACACTATGCAACTCATGATTTGGAGTTGGAAGCCATAGTACATGCCTTGAGGAAATGGAGACACTACCTCATGGGGAAAAGGTTTGAGCTGAGAATAGACCATAATGGTCTGAAATATTTATTTGATCATCCAACTCTAAATGTTAGGCAAAGCAGATGGTTAGAATTCCTATGTTAATTCGACTTTGATATAAAACATATCAAGGGGAAAGAGAACAAAGTGGCTGATGCACTCGGCAGAAGAGTGCAAGAATTACATGCTAAAACCATTAGCATGTACCAATCAAATTTGAAAGACAAAATTATAGAGACTGCCAAATCAGATTTGCAATACAAGGAATTAGTGGAAAAATTACATCAAGGTAATTTGCAATAGAAAATTGAAGAATACAAGCTAGATAATGATGAAATTCTCAGGTACAGGGACATAATTTATGTACCAAATTCCCAAGAATTGAAAAATATGATATTGGGAGAAATGCATAATGTACCTGATGCTGGGCACCCAGGTTATCAGAAAACTATTGCAGCTATCAAGAGCCAATATTATTGGCTAGGCATGAAGAAAGAAGTTGTTGATTTTATTTCCAAATGTTTGGAATGTCAAAAGGTAAAGGTTGAACATAGACACCCAGCTGGTTTTCTACATCCATTGCCCATTCCTGAGTGGAAATGGGAAGTTGTAACCATGGATTTCATTACCAAACTTCCCAGAACAAACAAGAAACATGATTCCATCATGGTAGTGGTGGATAAGCTTACTAAAGGTGCCCATTTTATTCCAGTTAAGCTCACTCACAAGGAAGCCAACATTGTTGATGTTTATATGAGAGAAATAGCTCGATTACATGGCATACCCAAGACAATTGTGTCTGACAAAGATCCAAAATTTTGGAAAGGATTATTTAATGGATTTGGCACAAATTTGAATTTTAGTACAACTTATCATCCAGAATCAGATGGACAAACAGAGAGGGTGAATCAAGTAATTGAAGATATGTTGAGGATGTATGTGATGGATAAACCATAAAAATGGGAATACTACCTACACTTGGTAGAGTTTGCTTATAACAATGGGTACCAAGCATATCTAAAGATGAGCCCATTTGAGGCACTTTATGGAAGAAAGTGCAACACGCCAGTAAGTTGGGATAACCCAGCAGATAGAGCAGTGGTTGGACCAGATTTTCTCAAGGAAATGGAGGAGAAAATGATGAAAATAAAGAAAAATTTAAAGGCTGCCCAAGACATGAAGAAAATCTATGCTGATACGGGAAGAATTCACAGGGAATTCAAAGTGGGAGACCATGTATTTTTTAAAATGAAAGCCAACAGAAGTTCCTTGAAGTTGGGAAATTGTTCAAAGTTGGAAGCTCGCTATTGTGGGCCATTTGAAATCCTAGAGAGGATTGGTCCAATCTCTTATATGATTGCATTGACTGCATCTATGACTGTCCATAATGTATTATGTGTATCATTGATCAAGAAATATATACTTGATGTTAATCATGTTATTGATTAGAATGTGATTCAGGTGGAGAAAGAATGCGCTTTCCAAGTGCATCTAGTACACATTCTAGATCGGAAAATCAAACAACTACGAAATCGAGCCATAGGGCTTGTAAAGGTCCAATGGAACTGGTATGGTCCTGAGGATGCTACTTGGGAGCATGAAGATGTAATTCAGGCAGAATACCCACATCTTTTTGATGATTTTTGAAATTTTTTTGTATATGGGTACATGATGCACTAAGGACAATGCATAAATAAGGGGAGGGGATTGTAATATCCTTAGGCCGAACCCAATTGTAATGTAAATGAAAATGTACTTAAGCTGGTGAGATGTTTGATATTATTTTGTATGCACCTTTCATGGCATAGTGTGGGCATGTACTGCGCAGTAAAATGATGAAGTGTGCACATTCCAAGATATTGCGTGTATCATATTAAGTGCACACGATATTGAGTCCAGTGAGATTTTGTGTATATGTTGTGTTTTATAGGCTGGTGAGCCATTTATTATAAGCTAGGATGCTTATGTTTTGATTAGTCCAGAGATCCTACATGTTAAAGGCCAGTGTGCCTATTTTGTATATGTCTCATGATTAATATAAAACACATCATTGTGCACAGACTGACCACGATAAAAGATATGGGGGACTAAACTCCACTAGTTGGGAAAGGGTGGGGGATAAAAGTTAAGGAAAAGGGATAAGCTAGGGAGCTTAAGCCAAAAAGGAATATTATATTAATATTTCTTTAAGTATAAAGTATGGATAATTATTTTATCCTAAGTTCCAAAGTTGGGGACAAGTGGGACAAAGTAACTCCCAACATGACAAGTGTCAAGTTGGGGACATGCATACATATTGTGGGGACTTAGTTCATTTTCCATCATTCTTACCATGATTCTTCCCATCATTTAGTCATATGTTCAGCCATAAGAGAACCATTCACTCATGCAGTGAACTATCCTTCACACTCCATGTCATTGTATCTGAACCTGTACCCATATCCATATCTGTTTGTGTCGCTGGTTACTTGGGAGCTAGACTGAAGAAGTGGGTTGTCAGGCCCATGGGATATTGAAGAGGTGGGTTGTCAGGCCCATGATTAATTTATCTAGGTGAGAGAATTGTTGTGAATTGATTCATGAAGGCACTAAACTACAACTATAGGTATCTTAGACTTCTTGTCCGACCTGTTTTTGAAGATCGGAAAGGAAGTGGGGCAGCCAAAGGACTATTGAGCAAAGAAGGGGAACACTTCCTGGGGTGGGACAGGCATGTGGGGAATGAGGGCATGTAGGCTGTTAGTTTAAGTTGGCACCTGTGACAAAATCTTTCCTGTTGTCTATGAGCCATTAGCCTGGTTAGGAACCCCTTTACCCAGGTGGAGTTTAGTCCCATCTCGAGGGTGACCCACTTCTGAGAGTGATGAGCAGTGTGGTCTAAGGCTAGGAGGTTCATGGAAGGTCTTCACACAGTTGGTGATATTATTATAAAGATAAGTGTCAATTGTGTGATTAATTTACATGTTGCATTGTTATATTACGTATTTATGTTTATGGGTTTATCCTATGCGTGGTTATAACTGTTTGTATGTTTATGGATATTTCCTGTATATGCTGCATGTATATGTTTACTATCATTTCCATATGAATATATGTATTCACAGTATGTATTTGTCTGTTTATGTTTTAGATACAAAGCTTTCACAAGAGTTCTGTGTGTATATTTTTTAATAACATCCAGTTCGAAAAATTTATGTGGCATAGCTATTATTGGGAAATAATACCCTACGGACTAGCAAACTAGGGTCTGATTTGCATGCATATTTTGACCTTAAAGAAATGACCTTTTAACCTACCACCCAAAACTTAAACCCCTTTTTCAAGACACATGCATGGAAAGGAATTACTAACCTTTTTATTGATGTTTGGTGTAGATCCTCCGTTGCGCTTTGCCCGCTTACTTGTGCTGCTCCTTCCAAAGTTCTCCTGCAATCAAGATAAAACACTACACATGCATGCTATTTTTCTACTTGAGGGTTAGAAATTAAGCATAAATTGCACAAATCATAAATAACTCATGCATTGGGACGGGAAAAGTATTATTTTATTATTTTCAAAATGAATCAACTTACAATCAAAGTCGAGACCGGCCACCGCTCCTTGATCCTAATCCTGGCCTCCTCCTCTTCTTTGTCCTCCAACTGCTTTGCATTAATTCTCCTTAGGCTTGAGGAAAGGCTAAAGGGTTGGGACAAATGGATTTGGCAAATGGGTAGAGTTTCTTCGCTATAATTTTTCCTCCTCTAAATGGTACCCCTACCCCTTCTTTTATAGGCTAGAAGGAGCTAGGGTTTTGGACGAACCCTCGGCCATGCATGGTCGGGAGTTTCAGTTTAACTGACCCATAGATTTTTGTCCTGTCGGCAACTTTCCTTTTTTTTTGTGATTCTGAAGGTACACGTGGGTTGTAGTGGGCCTGCTAACATTTAGTTTTAGATAAACGCAGGCTGTAGTGGGCCAACTAGCGTGTACTTTTAAAAATGGATTTCTTAGAAGAGTTGTTTAGTAGTATTTTGGCAATGAAGGGATATGAATTGGCCTAATGCCAGGTAAGCATGTGTGGTGAATTTTAGGGTTATAACAGATGCCCCATAGATGCAAAATAACAAATGTCTCACCGAGGTGGGCATACCCATGATCGGGATAAAATATAACCATGGCTACCAATCAAATACACTGTAGATTCATGTCAAATAACTATAAAGAGTAGCTGCGAATAATACACAACGGAGCTACATCTCAAAATCAGAAAGATATACATATAAAGTATCCATCTCCCAGAAGTTGATTCGGCCTGATGGCTGTACTTCAGAGCGCGAGAAACAACTTCAAAATCTTCTAAACTTGGGTAGGAGTTTAATATGAGTGCACGACTGCACCACCCAGAGGTCTTCGACGGCTCATCAGTTATGGACTTGATAATCTTGATGATCGGACTGAAGACTTCAGTGATTTCGAACAAAGACTTGATTGGACGTTTAGGATGGTCGGGTATGCGGACATGAGACATATTGCAGAGGGTCCGACTCATGCTCAGTGACAAACTTCCCTTGGATAATAGCACGACAAATGATAAGACTCAGGTAGCATATCTGTTAATCATAAGTCTATGAAGCAGGAGGCAACGCAAACTCTCCATATGTTTGGAAGAGTAACCAAACGGTGGAGGACACAACTCTATATAGCGAGGAAATGATTCCTAAGGTCATACTACATCATATAGTCTGATAACCAAACAGACAGATGTGCTTTATCCAAGGGTGACTCATTATGCTGCTAATAAAGAAAATACTTTTCCCATCCTCTTTTTGGGGTATATTTGATTTTTTTGTTCTTTTTGATAGTTTTTGAAAAAGAATAAAGGAATATTACGTTACAATGGAAGAACGAGTACTGGAAACATACAAGCTCAAGGAACAAGGACAAGACTGATGTTCTAGGGAAATGATACTCGAGAAAAATCCTCCAGTGGCCAAAGGTGTTAAGACGCAGAAGCAAATTGTTACAAGGCTGATGGGTAAGATATGCAAATGCGGTTGATAGAACACACAATGGTAATGTCCTTTGATGTAAGTTTAACGAGCCCATAGAAGGAAAGCTCGGTGGTTTTTCATATTTAGAGAGTCTTAAAAAGCATAAAATGAAACTCCATTGGGGTACCTCTTTCGACAATAGTCTAGTCAGTTCGAAAAAGGGATAAACTAGCACCAACTAGACGTCAATTCAATACCATTTTCACGAGTGTGAAAAGGACAAGATCACTCGGCTAGTTTTTCACTTTTAAGGAGTATAAAAAAAGCTTAACTATGGACTCTTTCAGGAATGTTCTTCTGGACCATTTTAATGAGTGTGAAAGAATAAGGTCACTCGATGATCTTTTCAATTTTAGGGAGTCTGAAAAGAGCTTAACTATGGACTCCATGGGGGTTTCTTTTTCGTAAATTTAGTCCCTCAGGCCCGAAAAAGGAATAAAATCATACATGAGGATACTCTTCTAAAGAATGGGAATTCAATAGAGTGTTCCTTTGTTCGTACAGTTGATCGTCTGGACTGAAAAAGGGGTAAACTATCGTCGGATAGACGTGACTTCAAATTTCAGTTTATTGATCGTGAAAGGTCACAAGATCGCTCGGCAATCGTTTCATGTTTAAAGGGTCTGAGAAGGGATTAAAAGAAGACCCGTTTAAGGAACATTCTTTTGGACCAATTTAATGAGTGTGAAGAAACAAGGTCACTCGGCAAGCTTTTCATTTTTAAGGAGACTGAAAAAGGGCTTAAAGAAGACTCCACAATGGTTACTTTTCTCAGTTAATCCGGACGAGATCAAAAAGCATAAATGCAGTCTCGCTGGATGTTTCTTTTAGATCTCAAAGCGAGCTTAAAAAACAACAAAGTTAGCTCATGATAGACTCTTTGTGGGTCGATGCCGGGCATCCCCTCAGGGGAGTTGTATGCTCCGACAAAAACATTGTCTGTGACGCCAGGGGTTCTGGAGATATTGATAGGTATTGTTTCAGTGATAGTCGCAATATTTCCCTCAGCATAAATTTTCTATGTAGCTAAGAGGTTAATAGGACATGGCTGATCTCCCGTCATGGTGATAATGAATTATCCTGCCTCGATTCGGTGTAACTCTGGGAGGAAATACGATCTGTGATGAAGATCTGCCCAAGGTTTTTCCAGACTAGTCATTGCTTCGATTACAACTTTTTCAGAAGGCAAGACTAAGTCTAATGAATCAGTGTTGGCGAGAGAACCCTGAGCCCAGATAGGCTGTAGGAGTGGATCCAACTCTTGTGCGGGAATCGGATCAGGGTTAGCTGAAGCTTGCTGAACTAAAGAGTACGCTATTTCAACGGCCGACAAAGGCATGGACATGCCGGAGTGCCCTGTCTCATCCATCGTGGCTGATGGGGAAGGAAGAATCCATGGATCCTGAAAGTAAGTCGTGCAGAATGATGAAACATGAAAAATCTCAGCCTTGTGGTGATTCGATATAAACTTGACATCGTCATGAGGAGGTGGGTAATCGAAGGTACCCATCAAAGATGGGCACAAACCAACTCCTACATTAATGACACCGGCTTGAGGATTATCAATCATGGGAACCGTGTATGCCCCCAAAGCTGGGTCAAGCCTAGAGAAGGACAAATGATCGATGGTCACTATCTGGCCTTCGTGTGGAAACAACAAGACTCGAAAAACGATAGCGACCACAGCTTTCATAGAATAAGTCCAACTCTGACCTAACAAGAGGTTATAATCGAGGGGAGCATCGACTACCTCTACTTCAATGCACATGGTATTCCCTCCTAACTACGCAGGGAAAGAAGGAATGATGCCATGTGGTCGAAAAGAACGACCGTCGAACGCAGTGAGGAGAGTAGGTGATGGAGACAAAGCGGGCTAGCCAATGGCCTTCCAACATTCTAACGACATAACGCACGTCGAGGCGCCCTTGTCGACAACCGTGTGAAAGATATTGCGTGTAAAAGTTTTTGTGGGATGAACCACTACTATCTGAAACGCTACATGGTAACGTAGATGAGGTTTTAATTTAGTTGTATCTAGCACAATGGTACCCGGGTTACAAGTCTCTCTAGAGCCTAAAGCAGTTAACAAGGCTTTCCTCTGAGCAGGGAAACTTTGGAGGACCTCCAAAGCGGACATAGCACAAGGGGTTTGTGATAAATCTTCCACCACAGAGTAATTCTGGGTGGCCCTTGCATTTGGGTTATAAGAAGCTTTCTTAAATGCACCCTTTGGAATGTGTGTCATCATTTCTCCCAACGTCTTCTCAATCTGTAGAGGAAGAGATGGGATTTTGGCTTCTTTTCCCTTCTTAGAGGCGCTTGGTTTACTATATTCATGCGCTCTAGTCGTTATTAAAGCATCACCCCTAACCATATATACGTTCGTGGATGAGGAGTTGTTTGGAGGAGGGCAGGTTTCCTGGTTACCCCCTTCGGCACTTGTAGAGGCTTGAGTTAAATTTCTGAAAGGATTAGTCAACACAGCTTGTTATTACTGTGTGACAAGCTTCTAGGCCTCTGCAAGTCGAGGACATAGATGGGTTGGGTGGTCTTCCACACACAAGTTGCATGGATACCTCACCTTCCTCTTTTCTGTGGTTCCCTCGCCAGCATTATCAGTGGGTTTTTTCTCCCCCTTACCCTTCTTTCGTTGTTTTTTCTTCCCTTCAGGCTACTGGGGGGCCTTTGGGTTAGTCGTCTACACGGAGTGTACTTCTGATGTTTGGGTAGGATCAGTAGCCAAAGAAGTAGTTTGGCTGGCCGCTGAGTGTTGTATAGATAACTGTTGCAATTGCTTTGTTAATTGCTCAGCGGGCTTAGTTTGTGCTGAACCTACAATACCATCGGCATGTGGCCCAGCTCTCTGTCTAGTTTTATCCAGTATTGATCGTGGAGCATCCGGCAGGATGTTGTATAATAAACCAGACTGAGAATAGATAAGCTCAAACTGTTGAGTCCTCATGATGGCATCTTCTTCGGAGAAAACTCCTGAAGTCGTGACGTCTTTGGATAATTGTGGGACTAAAGAATTAAGGAACCACTCTAGCAGGAATGCTGGTGGGACTGGTACTTTTATTAGACTCTTTCAGCATCTCCACTCTCAGATATGATTAAAGATATGGTCTGCTATCGTCTGTTTGAAATTGGCTAGCAATTCTGTGCCGGTGTCGTATCTCACAGGTAACTGGAAATGGTTAAGGAAGGCCATCGCCAGTTCACCAAAAGAAGAGTATCGTGAGCGATCAAGCTCTATGTACCATTTCGCGGCACTCTCGATAAGAGTGCATTGAATCAATCGCAACTGGACAGAGTCATATTTCAATGAGTTAGATGAACACCAAAGATGGAAAGTAGTCACATGATCACCTGGATCTTCGTTAGGCTTGGCCTCGAACTTCATAATGTCTGAAGGCAACTTCATTGGCATAGGAGGCCAACGCAGATCATGACAGATAGGATCATTTAACAACCTTGTCAAATCTGGCAAGTGTAACGTCGCCAGGAATGGTATTCTGGGTTGCTGCTGATAGCCTGGGAAAAAGGGTCCTGGAGTTTGACAGGCACCAGGTTGCCAGGAAAAGTTTGGTTGTTGGCCTGGATTCTGGTAGAAACCATGGCCCTGACCAGTGTAAGGATTTTTCATCTGTGGAGACATCATTGGCTGATTCCCCATGAAGGACATAGGATGTTGGGCATTCATTGTGTTTGACGGACTTTGGGAAGGATTACCCCATGTCGATCTTGATGGGAGAGGCATAGAAGTCTATTTGGGGTTCCATTGACTGTGGAAAGAATTACCCCAGAACGAAATTCCAGAGGAGGGAATGGATCCTTGTCCTAAGTTCCAAGGTCCTGCTATATGTTCCCCCGACGCAGGAATAGTACCCTGCACCGGAGTAGACTGTCCAAAAATAGGAGTGCCCCCAGATGGGAAAGAAGTGGATGCGAAAGTATTGTTACCAAACGTCCCATTCCAAAAAACGGTGACAAACTTACTGGCAAAGTTTGCGCAGGTGTTCCTTGACACTCGTCTCCAAATGAACTTGTGTGTGTAGGTTGCCCGACGGATTGTTGATGCAGACCACTAAGCGAAGGGGACAAAGGAGAGATATGACCTCCAGCGTAAGGAAAAGCATTGAAAGGGACAGGAATGCCCCCAAGTTGACCTTCCAGAGGAGCGTTAGAGCTCCCTGCCCCCAGACCCAAAGTCTATAAAGTGGAGTGAGTGAGTGTAGGACTTGTGCCCAAACTAGGCATACCATATGAGAACGGAGGGCCTGCCGCACTAGGTGTGAAGGGAGGTGTGGCCACCACGATAGATGGGGTCGGTCCACTGTGCAATGTAGTTGCGGCCGAGATCGTAGTGGCTCGGACCGACGATGGCAAGTTAGGAGATGCATCTCCTATGGTAGCAACGATGGTGGGAATGGAAGAATTCCCAGAAGAAGTAACAATATTTGGTTCCATAACTGTGTGAGGCACTGACAGGCGTTCGTAAAATTGGATTGGTACAATGACCGATGGCCAAGTATCAATGGTTGGGGTTTCAACCGAGCCAAGATTGGCGGCTGATTCCTTCGGGAGTTGTTCAGTCTCAATGGTGTGTAACCCGGTTGCTTTGAAATACCCTTGTTGTTCTAGCTTCTGCTTCAATGGTGGCAGGGGTGGCTCCAGTATAACTGGCGGCAGGCCCAAAAGCCTTCGTGACTGGCGGAGCTCTAGATCCTCCACTGTGTGAGAATATCCACGACACACTAAGGTATTCTACATGTTCAAAATAGTAACACACACTAAAAAGAAGCCCCTATGAGATAAGACAAGGAAACACTAACTATTTTGAAGAACAATTACAACAACCAACACTAGAGCAACTTACCGGTGCAAGTGCAACTCGAAAACAGAAGCACCCTCCGGGTATACTTTGCAAAGCATGGCTCGATGTCTTTCCTAGGTACCGTGGTATACCCCCGCAGTCACCTATGTATGTCCCTAAAAATATTGGCAATTAGTTTGTCAGCACACGAATAGTCACCAGGTGGGTACAGTTGATAGTCGGGTAGACCACAATGAGTAGGGTATCAAGCCCAAAACCTATCAAGGGTATCAAGAGAAAATGGTCTGGAAGACAACTGAGGACCTCGAACGGATTCGAGACCCACGAAGCCTTGTGGAAAATGCAAATGACGGAATCTCTCAACAAATCCTCGATATGTGTTCTCCACTACGCTTGGTCCACCTTTGGAGGGGTTATCTCCGCTACCTTTCCTCACGCGACCTCGTGTTTAGCCCCTATGTTAGAGGGGGGTCTCGGATAACTTCCACGTAACTGGACTTCTACACTCCCTATCACAGACTCCGATGTTTGGTTTTGAGTGGCCTTGGAGAGTTTCCTCTCCAACATAATCCAAGGCCCTAGTCCTGAGCTAGTATATGAACCCTACAAACAAAAAGTCTAATAGATTTTAAATTAGTGTTGCTTTTATTGGCTTTTTTATGTCACAAGGTATGAAGGTGAAACTGATGATGTGTAAAGACTCAAAGCAAAAAAAAAATGAAAAAATGCTGGAAACAAAAGACTTTTACTAAATGCAAAAATCAACAACTTTTCAGCAAGAAAGACTTATTTTTCTTTTCAAATTTTCTAAGATTTCATGCAGCAAACATAAAGGAATTTCTCTCGACTACGAGCTACTTATGCT
>JZKD02S1884654.1:120145-130387 GCA_000966675.3 Picea glauca
CTATGATAAGGATCAACAATAAGGATCACAAAAGATAAATCATGACCTCGATGCAATTCAATGAATCAATGTTTTAGGCAAGTCATGAAATGCGAATCCAAAGGCTAAATGTCTTTAATAAAACTGAGTTATATAATCCATTGCAATATGAAAACCGATCAAGGGATGTTGCCGATCATGTAAAGATCAATAAAAAGATAGGCGCAATATGCATAATGACAAAAAAGATATTGGCAGTTCAGATAATGATCGAAAAGTGACCTCGAAAGGAGAAATCTTCATGCTTATACTCGTGAAGACTTAGCGAAGGTAGGCGTGCGGAAAGGTGCAAAGAATAAAAGCGTCGTTTATTCGAAGTTTGCGACAAAAACTCAATGTTTGTGAAACATTGGTGTAGGCATCTTATGAGACAATGAAAAATGTGAATTGGCTGCCAACAGGTCACTAAGTTCCTTCAAGGAAGCCCAAAACCATCTACACCGGCTGACTTGTCCCAACCCTTCCCATCTCAACAATAGGCTCAGTTGGTCATTCAAGACCAACCCTCCTCTTCTACGACATCATATGTTTTGATGTGTACTAGTGATTCTAAGTAAAACAACGTTGCACTCACAATTAGGGCTAAAGAGTATACTCTATCTAAGGAGAAGGTTGACGATTTACCTTCTGCTTTGGTACAACCATCTCCCACGAATCCACCTACTAACGATCCTCTTCATCTCGAACGACCGAGCCTTGATACAGTTCTGTGACCACCCCCAAAAGGTGTCATTAGGAAATTGGCTTTCAATCCTCATGCTCGGGCGGCCCAGAACTACAGTATTGTTGAAGATCTGGCCCAGGCACCTTCCGCGATGTCAGCCCTTGAAGTCCTTCAGTCTTGTCCTGCATAATGGAAGGCACTGTTGAAAGCTATAGGTGGAATTGACCCGACAGATATGAATTTAATAGTCTTTGACCTAGATGATCACATTCCACGGTTACCCCCGCAACTCGCGTTCCAGATACAAGTTGTTGTCTCTGACAAGAACATTTGTCGAACTGTTATCGACGAGTGTGCCTCAACGTGTGTAATGTCTTTTGCTTGTTGGAAAGCCATTGTCTCTCCTCCCTTGAATGAATCACAAAACACTCTTAAAGCCTTCAATCGCTCTGGTTTTAAGCCTTATGGTGTTCTTCCTTCGTTGCACATTACAGTAGAAGGTAAGATGGTACAATTCGACGTGGAAGTCTTTGACGCTCCTCTTGATTATAATCTTTTACTTGGTCGTAGCTGGATTGATTCCATGCGCGTCGTTGTGTCAACACTTTTCCATGTAGTACGTTTCCCTCATCAAGGAAAGGTTGTTACTGTTGACCAACTTTCCTTCTTCAATTCTAATACCCGTACTAGCAACGTGTCATTTATTGCTAAAACCCCACCGGGTTATGAGAATGTCGGTGTAGGCCTTTTAAAGGACTCCTCGTTAATGGGTACTTTTCCCATTCCATCGCCCGATGTTCCACGCTTGTTAGTTGCTTCTATCAACATGATCTCCACCATGCCTCATGAACTTCCTACATCACATGACCCTTGGATTGTCCCTGACCCTGGAGATCATCTTCATTTCGGTGACGTCATGCCGTTAAGTTCGATTGAGTCTGCTTATCAAGCCATTAAATCGGCAACACCTTCTACTTCTTCTCTTCATTAGTTGTCTCCCAATCCTTTTCGTGTTATTTTTCCCACTAACGAGATGATCATGTCCGTCATGGAGGACATCCCTTGGGAGGTAGAGTGTGAGTGTGTGAGAGTGTGGGAGGGAGAGAGAGGAAGACATAGAGGATGTTTTGGAACACAGTGGGTAGAACCAAGGTTCAACATTAAATCACCAACAAAACCCTAAAGATATTGTCCCTTTTAGCATCACCCGCAAGTAGGTGAAGTCTCACCCGAGGTACCTATGTGGAATATAGGAACCAGGTTTTCATAGTCATGGGGGAATATGAGGCATTCATCCTAACCATTCACTTAAAATTCATTCATATATCCTGTGCATGAACCCATAAAAACATAATGACCTATGATATATTCATCTTATATACTCATTCAACATATGCATGGAACCATCAGATACATCTTCATATTAACCATTAGGATTATATTACATGTTCATAACAAATAGAACAACCAAACACATCATGACAACAAACACATCAAAACATGTGCAATTAATGTGGTTCACCCCAAACTGGGCTACATCCACAATGCTTGGCTTCTTATATTATTCATTCATCTTTAGTTCTTACAACAGGTTTGTTAGCACTAGGAATCACCCTCAAATTGCATAGAAGGTAAGCCCAGTACCCATTAGGTTATGTGTAAATATGAATGAATTTTAAAGAGGTCAAATGGACAAGACTCAAGATAATAATGTTCTAACTCATAAATCTGGGCTAGCATGCACAAGAAATTGAGATATTGACTAACTTCAGTTAGTAAGTGGGAGTAAAGGTGGATAGGGGGGAGACTTTGGTGAGGAAAATGTAGAGGTCTTCTATGGACATCAAGTCTTCAAGCAGCCTGAAGAAGAAAAAATCAAACACAAGATCTTCTTGAATTCAAAGTTTAAGGAAACTGAAGAACATCATAATAATACTATAATCAAACATTCATCATAATACCACTACAATAATTCATTGGAATCATTCATGCATGAATACTTCATAATCAGAGAAAAATAAGTTGGAGTAAGGAAGCTGACTTATATTAATCATGAAGTCTCAAATAAAGTACATAACCAGTTAACCAGTAGCTTCATCAAAATATTACAACATAAGGGTGCCTAGCTCAACCATTCGAACCTACTAAATCTATTAGACTATCTATTTATAACAAAAGGGGAGGTAACCACTAGAGGTGTGAGCTGGCCTTCTTCCCATGAAAATCTCCAAGTAGTTATTCCATATAACAACTTAAACTAACAATTGTTCTATAGAAAGGGAAAATGTTTGCCATTGATCCAACCAACTTTGAACTGACTTGATCTTCTTTGATACGCATCTCCCTACATGCCAAGTGTCTTTCTAATGCTTGTAACGGTCATCATGTTGCCATCTGTTATCTTTGCCTTTCTCCACATCAGAAGCCATCCACAAGAATGATAGTTCGATCTCCTTGATTCATGGTACCTGTTGGTAGCTTCATTTAGTAGCGCTCTAGGTAGCAAGCCTTTGTAGTGCCTTCACCAAATTCCTGTAATTTCGTAGCGTGACCTCCAAACTAGGCATATGGAATGGGTAGCGCCACACCTGTGTGTCTCTGTCCAAAATTTCAGTAGTGTCACGCCTATGTGCTTCTGTGTTGAATTCGACCTCTGTCCAAAATTTCAGTAGCACCTTCCTGTGTGTCTGCGTACAATTTGGTAGCGCCTCGACAAAATTCGCAGCACCACATTTCAATGCTGATAGTTAGCAGTGCCATTGCTACATCAATCTTTTACCAATCACTTCATCAACCTGACACTCCTTCTTGTGGAATGAGGACTTCCCTTGGGCTCATTAGCATGCTTTCCTTTAGCAGGAACATGTTTCTTCACTGGAGCTATGCTTTCTTTAGCAGGAACATATTTCTTCACCGGAGCTATGCTTTCCTTTGAAGAAACAGGCTTCTTCACTGGAAATATGATTTCCTAATAAAAAACAAGCTTCTTCACTGGAGCTATGCTTTCCTTAGCTGAAATAGGCTTCTTCACTGGAGTTATGTTTTCCTTAGCTATTGACTTCTCTTTTTCAATAGCAGGTTCGACCAACACATTCAAGTTTCTTTGAGCCATCTCATCTTGGGATTGTTGTAACTATGCTTTGAGCTTTCTGTTCTGAGACTGAATGTCTCTGTTTTGCCTATAGAGGTTCCTGAGTTGCCTATGAAGAGGTTGGGCTCTCCTTGCTGCAAATCTTGCTAAGTCAAGAGTTTGGTTGTAACCATCCATGAGCTCTTTCATATGAATCCTTTCAGATAGGCCTTCAAATTTTAGATGAGTCACCTCCTTCCTATCTTCCCTGAGTTCTTTAATCAGTCTTTTGAAGGTATGGTTGCTAGGTGGAGTGGCAATATGGACAGTTTCAAAAAGCTTTTCTATGGATTATTCTTCCTGCTGCACAGGGACTACTTTTATTTCAACAGGCCTTTCTATGACTTTTCCTTTATCCCTCTTCTTCTTTGGAATGATAGCCATAGAATTCTCAATGAATTGACCCTTATCCTTCTTCTTCTTTGGAAAATAAACCTTTGGTAGAACCTATTCTTCAACAACCTCTTTGAGAGATGATGACCTTGTGAAAGGCTTGTTGATCTTAGTGCTAGTTGTTGAAGGGGATGAAGAGAAGTGTAGTTTCCTTCCTTTCTTGGTTGTGGCTTTAGCAGAGGAAGGGACCTCTTCCAGTTTTGGTGCAGGAGGGGGTGAAAGGTCTCTCTATGGAGAATGGTAAGCCTCATCCTCAGTTCTTTCAACCTCCATAATGGCTTCTTAATATTGAGCAAGAAATTTACTCTTTATTTTCTTGCTAGCTCCTGTTGGAGCAACATTGGTGGATGGAAAAGGGCTTGCTATCTATGACTGAGTAGTAGCTGCTATGTCTAATTTCATGTGAGCACCAATAATGAAGTGTTCCCATGAGATGTTCCTCTTTCTCATCTTTTCAGAAACCAACATTCTAATCAACCCAAAATGAAAAATGCTAGTATCCATAGCCTTTGATTTGGATTGAACCCTGTCTAACAAATTTCCTATGCTTCTCAACAAATAGAAGGGAATGCTCATTTCAACTTTGCCAGTAAAATGCAGCAGAAGCCTTATATGGTACTGGTATAGTGTATTGAACCTCCCTTCACATTTGAAGTACCTTTGAACGATCTTCAACATTTTATCGAATTCTCCAACCAGATGATTTCCTGGTACCCCTTTGGACAGATTGTTAGTTTGATATTCAGGCTTAAGGAAGTCTTTGGCGAAGGTTACATCCAAGGCCACGGATTTAAACCAATTATCCCCAGTGATAGGGATCCCTGTCACTGCTGAAATAGAGGTCTCAAAAACCTAAAATTATAGGTCCCCTACCTTGGTCTTCAGGCCCTCAAAATGTAAGGCAAACTACCTTGCCACCTTAGGGTGACCCCTTTGCATATTTTGGCAGAAAGTGAGGTAGCCCACCCTTTGAAAAACTTCTCTAGACATGGGCTCTACCTCGAATAAAAGCATGTTTCCAGGCTCAGTTCTCACCATAGTACCTCCCTTGTGTGACTTCTTCTTTTGAGGATTCTCCATAGTTTAATATGCAAGGTTTATAAACTATGGTGCAGTGATGCAAAGATTCAGACTTCAATGAGAGACAGTGAATAGTGGCTACCCCTTCCAGGAATCTCCCCTAACTCAACTGGTTTCTAGCTTAGGAAACATTGGTTGTGAATTTCCCTCCCTTGACTGTTTATAGATACAGAACTGAGGAATAATAAGATGAAAGGAGGAGATAATTGCAATTGTATTTGAAAATTGGGTCAAAAGCAGTTCAATTGAACAGCTAGAGGAGGCAGGGGAAAAGGCAGCGTCGTTTCAGCAGCAATTCTGGGTAGTAAGTTGCACATACAAGAGATGAATCTTGCTTGGGCACTCATAACTCAGGAGAATGACGATTAGATGTTTTAATACTGATAACTAGGTGGTGATGACTATAGGCTTGAGTGGAAGGAAAACTGATAGGAAAGTGTGAGGAAAATGATATCCTCCCCTAGTACAGGCTCGATCGCTACCAAAACTCCGCGCAATAATTTCTCCTTGAAATTGATATGCAGAGGGGAAAAAATATGGAATACCTGGAGAATGATGACAACTTGGAGCTTCAGTGAAATATTAGGAGAGTATCATGAGCAACTCAAACTTTGAATCCACCTCAGCATCCGATCTGGTAGCGCCACTGCCAACTGGTTCGCACTGGTAGTTTTTGCAGCGCAGAGTTTGATCTTTTTATTTATTTATTTTTAAAACTATTAGAAAATCTCATAAAGATGAATCCTCAAAGGTATATTTTAACTAAGCATGGTGTTGAAAAAAAGGAAGATATGACATCAACGCAATAATCACAAATCATGTTAAAAGATGAAGGACATGGAGTGCGCTACGAAAATTCCTAGGGAAAAGGCAACACTCCTTTTCAAACAATGATTTGACCAGTAAGCATAGGACAAAGGAACAAACCCGCAAGGCTATGGAGGCATGAGTGAGGAGGGTGACATGTCAAGTCAAGCTGGTTGTGGAGTGAGTCGAACTTAGTGTCAAATCAGGAAGGGGATCAAAACATAAGTCATGAGAATGAACCTAGGCCAAAAGTTCATGTGAGGATCAAATTTTGAGCCATGACTTAAACCTTTATTTATCAAACTCATCTAAGTAAATCACATATTTAAGAGACAAATCAAAATTAAAAAATCCAAAGGCTTAGAAAAATAAAAACTAAGGACTAAAGACCCAAGGCAACTTAGTGTGATAACAAGGTGCACATTGTTCTCATACAATGATCTTCAATTAAAACCCAAACATTCTCATGTTGTTTTATGTTGCATTGCACACATACCTCTTGACTGATATTCTATTAAAATCACACTCAACAACTCAATTCTTCACCACTCGAACAACTAACAACTACTCAATCATCGAACCATGAACAACCTCTACCCCAAAAACCTGTTACATATCTATAGTTTTACATAAGGCCAATTCGGTTACAAAGTGGTTACAAAGGGAACAAAATATCCCAAAACGCTTAACTAACTTCTGCCTTTTTCACGTGTTGACTCTTGAAAATTCACTAGCCACCTTTCTTTCTCATGCATGCATCTCTCCCTTGTTGACTTGTCGCATGATCCGCTCCTGTGTGATTCCCAAAACTTGTCCCAAAATTACCTTCTCCAACAAGTCCCCAACACTCACATGTGGCTTGTTCTGAGCCAGTTCAGGCTTACTTCCATGTCACCATAAACTTGTGAAATGCTTCTCATGTAGTTGTAAGATTTTCTCTACTATCTATGTTGTGATATGCATCTTCAACATCTCTTCACTGTCTTGTGTTTCCTTCCTTGTGACGCTTTATGCAACTACTGGTTCCCCTGCTAGTCGAAATGCCTCCTCCTCATAGATGTAGAATGCAATATTATTATCTAGTTGTCTCTCCTTGTGCACAATATGCCACAAGTTAGTGTGCCTCGTTGCCAAATAAGGTTTACTCATTGCTGAAAAAAATTGTGAGTCTTTCGACTCCATTCAAGACACTAATGCTATTAGTATCAGCAACCATGCATAATGAAACTTTTTACATTTTTCTTGAGCTTCCCTATAGTCTATCAGGAACTGGTTGAATAATATTTTTTTCCAGTTCATCTGTATACCTTCGACGTACTTCTCTACCGCTTCTATCGCACCTGTCGGCACTTGATCTCTGTGAAAATTTCTCAACAATTTGCAATCCAACACTTGCGTTGGAAAATTGATGCAGTCATCATTGATACTTTCTACATTGGGCCCGCGCACTCCTCTAAACCTACCAAATTTCTCTTTCATCCTCTCTGACAATGCTTTCTCATTTAAATTATCTGCAAAAAGTAGTGATGGACCCTCCCCTACCATTGGAAACCCTATTATCCACTTAATCAACCATGTATCGATGGGCACGACTCTATTCAGCCATAAGTATCCTCCATGAATGAAAATTAACAACATCTTCACACAAGTGTTGATATCAGCACTCCTACCAAAGTGCGGGATATCTAACAAATTCAGGATCCCTAAATTCACTAATCACGCTTCCCAGGTTTGTGGCTCAACCCTAATAAATGATTTCTTCTAGCAGATGAATGTATTAAGATATTTCGTCATTGCTAAGTCCTGGAACTTCTTCTTGTTTGATAGGTCGTGATCTGCAAACTTCAAAATGGGCACTGCTCCTAACATGTCTCCTTCAACTATGATTCCTGGTGTAATTTCTTGCTCCATGAGCTCATACTTCTCTTCCTTGTTTAACTTGACCATTTTAACTGATGGATTCCTTGGTGGTATGTAATACTTCATAAAATTGGTTGAACTCGGCTTTGGTGCAGATGCTCCTTGAGACTCTTCCTGTAATGGTACTACCAATGGCTTAGTGCATTGTTTCTTCAATGCTAATGTTGGTGCCACAACTATCTTAGGTGGTTCCATAGATCTCCACAACTATTCTCTGCAACTTTTCTTACTTGGCTATGTCTGTGTTCGCTCGGCTCTTTGCTCTCGTTACTCTCTCTGAAAAATCAAATGACAATAACTTCATTATGTTGACCCTTCAACTACTTTTATCACCCGTCGCCAGTTGTTTCTAATCTTGTTCCCACCCGAACTAACAGTCTAATTCACTTGATTTAGAATTCATTATTTTCCTTAACACTTCATTAGCTTCGTATCCTCCACCGGATCATGCATTAGATTTTCCTGCCTATCAAAATCCTCTTTCTTCTTTTCATTGATGACTACGGGGCACCACTACTTCAACGTCATGTTCTCTCTTCAATGCATGTCATGCCATGGATTTTCTTAAATGTTTTTCCCACCTTATGCATATATCTCTGTTGCAATCCAATCTTCCTTCCTTTGCATGATTCCTTCCTCTCTACTACTTATCTGTGACATCTTATGGTTTAACTCCTTACTAGTCTAACAGTTTGAAAAATACCTTTATGCTTCATTTAAACCTTCTCTCTCTTTCCTCTAAATTTTATTGATTTTTATTCTTTTCCTTTTTCTTTCTATAATACACTATAATACAAGTACTATGGTACACATTCTGTGCGCTCAAACTACTATGAGGAAGCATGGTTGTCCCTATATAGTTTCAGCCAAAAACCATTAACCAATCCTTCCACAACTTCCCAATTCAGTTTGTCCAACTAAACAACACCTGCTTCTATCACAAATCTAATCACATAAGGTACTAACCAATGCATCTGGAACTTCCCTGGGTGCTGCAAAACCTTGTTGTCATAGAGTAACACTAAATCTCCCTTCTGGAACTTATTTTTCTTGATATTCCTATCATGTCAAGCTTTCTCATGCAATTTCTATATTTTTTGATGGAAATGTGCGACAAATCGGTCTTCTTCTAGTTCTAACAGCTCTAAGAGCCTCTTCTCCATTGTGCCTGAATCTGTAAGTTTTGTAAATGCAACAATGCACAAGCTTGGTACTATGAATTCCATAAGCATAATAACTTCTTGTCCATATGTCAATCTGAATGGAGTCTATCTTGTCAACTTCTTACTTGTAGTCCTATATGCCCATAATACTACTGAAATCCTCAAGTCCCAGTCTTCTCAACTTATATCGAAAACCTTTCTTAGCGCATGTTCTAGGATCTTATTGAATGCTTCTACTATTCCATTTGCCTGAGCATGGTACAATGTGCTCTTCTAATGATGAATCTAAAACTCCACTGGCAAAGCTACAATTGTCCTATTCAAAAACATGATTTCCTTAATCACTTATAAGTATCCTTGGGAATCCAAACCTTGTAACTACATTTTCAAACAAAAATTGAGTAGTTGGCTTTGCACTGCAATCTCTGATTGGCTCTATTGGTGGATTGATTGACCCAACAAATTCCACTACCCATTTACCAAATTCTTGCAGTGTTACTTGTGGTAATAATGACATTTCATCTCTCCTAGAAGGCTTCCCAAGTCTCTAACAAATGTCACAACTTTGACAGAATTCCTTAGCATCTTTGTGGAGGGTAGACCACCATAGTCATGTGCAAAACATATTCTTATTTGTTTTCTTTCCTACATAGTGACCTCCTAAAACCCCTTTGTGTGCCTCCGACAGTATCGTATGTATTTCATGTTCTAATACACAACATCGCAGAATACCATTTGCACCTAAATTGTACAGATTTCTTTCTATCAGCTAATATTTTGTGGCTTTCACTACTAACTGCTTCTTTTGTGCCAAAGTAAAGTTTGATGGGGATAATCTCGTACTTAAAAACTAGACTATGTCTACAAAATATTTGTCACCCATCTGGACTGCAAATAAGTGTGTGTTTGGTAAACAATCATCTAATTTTCCTACATCTTCACCTGACAGTATGTGTGATAAGTGATCCAATATTGAATTGAATTTCCCTGGTTTCATGATCACCTCAAATTCATATTCCTAGAACAATAATATCCATATGCATATT
>JZKD02S1884654.1:156626-178023 GCA_000966675.3 Picea glauca
ACCCAATGACCTGGATTAGTCCAAAACCCTAATTCCTTAACCGGAAATAGAAAACCATCAGCAAAAAACCATGTGCCGAAAACCACCTAATATCATGTGGTCCCGGAAATATGTCATCCCGGAAATATGTCAGCCCGGCGATAATATGTCGGCCCGAAACCGGCGAAAATATGTCAGCCCAAAAAAAAATTTTCGGGGGCGTTGCCCCCGAACCCCCACGCGGGGGGCTCCGCCCCCCTCTTACCCCCCTGCGCGCCCAGCGCAGGCACTCAAACACTACTACTCGTGCAAAGAATATAACACATACCCAACAAGGCCCAATTAGACTCTGTAATGTTTGATGGTGGAATGGTTCTCCGGATCTTGCAATCCGGCCAATTAATCAATGGGATTTACTTAGTGATTTATAGGATGTCTTCTTGTGAAAGTTCCTCCTTCAGTTTGAACATTCTCTTTTTGTATTTTCTCTTATAGGTGGGGCCAATACAAGATAAATGCTTGTGTAAAACAGTTGGGTAACAAAGGGGAAATTTCTTAACTTGAAGAAGGCTGAGCTTGGGATAAACTTTGTGCTCAAGCATGCAGACAATGATTCTTACACCTATGACAAGCACAATACTAATACATCAACTTGTTGGCATTTAAATTACTGACTGAGATACAATTTATCAGAGGAGAACATACATGCAATAATAATGATGACAAGAAAAATAGTTTTCTTAGCTCTGATCACCAATCACGGATTAACACAACGATTTGTTTACATCATTAGAGGAAATAATTATAAAAATATTGAATCAAATAACTTATCAACAGATTCATAAACTCTTACTCATTACAACATCCATTCATGAGATAAATTCGAAAGCAATTCCTCATGATCCAATCACACACACTTTTGATGGAAAAAACAAAACATGTCTCAGGTCCTAAACAGGAATTCTCAATTAAGGTAGCTCTGAAATAGTTCTTTACAATTCCAAAAATGAGGGTCTTTGCAAAAACCGTCAACCTTTTCTAACAGGTCGGTCCTCTTATTTATAACATATTATTAACTAAAAATAACTATCAAAATTTCAAGCTAAGTAAAACGAACATCGCCACATGGAACTTTCATCTCTCGATTTTCTAAGAGTCATCGAATGGTTTCACTTGAGTGGATGACACTTCTCATACTCTGACCATTTGATGAAGAGTTCCTCGCATGTGTTGGCATATGAGAATCGGTGTTGGTCCATCGGGGCCAAAAGGATCTCCTTTATCTCCACTGCCCATGCCCGATACTTGATTACTTTAGCATGTAACTATTGTAACACTGTCCAATCCTTGATCAGGCGCTCCATGAACTACTCTACTTGACTTGGCGCCATGTTCGCCACCTTTTCTATCTTCTCAGCCCACGTTGAGTCGTGTTCAACATGTAGTTTGACTATGTTATGCAAGTTGACAAAGTCCTTGGCTGTGACGAATTCTGGGAGGACGATGTCTCTCATCGCCCGATTGATCTTGGTCCAACTCCTTTCTCACTTGACCCATTTCTCTTGGATTTTCTGATGAGGTTCTTGGGCCATTTTCACCTAGTATTCGGCTGACTTCTTTATGTAGTCGATGTTGCGATCCCTTAGTACCTAAATGGCATGCTCTTTGGTGTCTTGTCCCTATTGAACCGTGCTAATGTAATCGATCCTTTCCACCACTTGGTGTGATTTCTCATACCATTTTTCCATATCCTTTCACGTCACCAGTGCCATAAGGGTGTCTTCTTGGAAATCGGATATCCTTGCAGTGAAAAGGTTCTGCTCATTCGTGAATTTATTGTATGCATCCTGAAATTCCCTTCTCAAGAACACCGTGGCCTGTGTGGAGTCTTGATAATATTTTTCCAAATGGCATAGATTCTCCAACTCCTTCAGTCTAGCAGAAAACTCCTCTTCATCCTTCATCGCTCTATCCAGGGTGGCATTTGTGATTTTCATCCCTACGCTAATAAGCTCGGACGTCTTGGCATGCTCTGTGCTAATCAATTTTTCCTCTGTGGTGATGAGGATGGAGCTATCTAGAGTAAGCCTCCACTTCTTGGTGCTTCTCTTGATGATGGCTTTCCTCTTTCGGTCGTAGGTGATGGATTGTATATCGACAACCTCATCCACTAGTTTGGGGATTTGCTACTCTCCCCAAATAAGTGTGTTTCCCAGGCTCTCGATGGTGTAAATATGTTCAAGGTTGGGTTCTTGAACCTCTTCTATATGTCCCAAAAGTTATACCCCTGGTTGTTTCTCATCGGGAGGTAAATTACTAGCCAAGTTTGATGAATCAGGGGCAGGCTCCGTGCTTACTTGATAATCGGTTGTTGAGATGTTGATTTCCTGTTGTGGAATTTCTTCTTCTTGTTCACCCGACCCTAGATCATCCTTTGGGTTTTCCACTTGGGTCCCCGGTGCATCGAGTAGCTCAGTGTCTAAGACACTTTCAACCTCCCGGTCACTCTGTGGAAGGATTTGAACTTGAGCATTGAGAGCTGGGGAAGATTCTTTCTTGGCTTATTTTTCCTATGTAATCTATACCAGAGTCACCAGGGAAACCTCTGAACTCTCCTCATCATCATAGATCGTTATCAAGTCATGTAAGGGATTTGGTGCACTTTCTCTCCCTAATTTCCTCGCTATCTCAAGCTGACACGAAACGTCCCCTCGTGATTCGGCTTATGGCATTGAAACTTCAGGGTTATCTAAACCGATGATCTCTTCAATTTGTATTGGCTCTGGGTCACTTGGACCTACCCATCTTTCGATTGGTTTTTCAGCATGGACCCTTGTCATTTCTATGAGGTCATGTTCATTCTACAACTGATCAATTACTCTTGTGCCTGTTCCAGTAGGAGCAATCCCCTTGCCTGTTCCTATGGTGTCAAAGACAATCCGCTACTCTGCACCTTTGTTTCCTCTGCCACTCTGATTTATTCTCTAGCTCTGAGGGCCTCTTGAGCCTACTACTCTATTTTTTTCGCATGTTCATCCATGCTCATGGCCTTGAACCTAGTCATTTTTGGGTGGTCCATTATTTGCACCACTTTGACCCAGTCCTAGGCATTCTCTGTGATGACTTCGTCCTCGAATTTATCTTGAGCATATGACCAGCATGATGACACATGTGAAGCATGTTGCAGGACCAAGCCCTTTGGATCGTGCTTATGGAATCAGCCTGTTGAGAATCTAAATTTGAGTTGGCTCTACCCTTCTTGTTTGGCTTGAGTGATATCCTTTACCAAATATAATGCTACATGGAAACCGTAGGGTATGAAAGCATGTTTCTTGTCTTTGACTAGGTTGGTGTTGTAGCCTTGCAATATGGTTTGATAACATATTTCTCCTACGACGAGCCAGTCTGGGACATGAGCTGGTAGGAGATGTGGTGCTCTGGTGGCCCTGAACACCCTAATGTAGGTGGCACGCTTGTCCAAATACCAATGGCCTATCTTGGATATCATTTTCTTGGCTTCCATCGATAGCCTTGGGCATTCCTTCTTAAACAGAATAAAATAGATTCAGGCGATGAATTCATCACAGTTGAGGGAGTAAGATTTCTTATACATGTTTCCCCATAACATGTTGAAGTAGACATGGATCGGGAGCTCTGCAACATGCCATCTTAGATTCATGTCAGAGAAGATGTTCCTAGTGCACATGACATCGAGCAGGTATGAAGCCATGTAAAAAGTTGGTGCTTCCCCTTCCTTCGACATTTGATCCTACTGCACACAGGTGCTTAGTTTCTTGGATATTATTTATCCCCAGTTGAAGATGCACCGAATGATTGCAACTGTGTATGCCAAAGGCCTCCATGCTTCTAAAAACTTGGAGCAGTCTTTCTCTCTTTATAAAAGGAAAATGAGAGCCATCAAATAGACGTATGGCTCCCTCAAGTTAACCGTCCCATACCAGCCAGTGCTCTGGTTGGTAAACTTCTTTTCCTCCCTCCACCATGAGGCCATCACCCGATTGGTGTCGTGGCATTCGTAGAACTTCACAATGAAGTTTGTGTTTAGCTGCTCCTCTGGGTCTCTGAGTTTGTAATATTTATGAACTTCTACCAGGAGGAAAAATCTGACACACCTGCCATTGTCATCATTGATTAAACATTTATGTGTGTCTATGTGGTCTATGAGCCATTTCAAGACCTCTATGCAAGGGAAAATGGGGTTTCTTCTTGCCACCATATGTAGATACGACCTTCAAATGTTCAGGAACACCTGGTCATCGAGCATCCTTATGTTCAGATCACTATGTGGGACATATTATGGGTATTCTTCTTAGTTGATCCTGTTAAAGAGATCCCCCTACTATGGGAGCGCCATCTTGGACCCAGTGCTTGCCTCTATATCACCAAAGGCTAGAGGTTGGATGGAAACCTTCTTTGTTTTTGTCTTGATGACAGGATCTGGCCTAGCGTCGTACTCCAATTGCCTCGTGGTTCCTAGAGAAGAACCTTCGCCTGCCTCTGGTTATTTTATCTTTGGTGCTCTCGGCAAGCATCTGGTGGTTGGATTTCTCGTCGGCATTGTTCCTACAACTTAAGAAAAATTTCAGAGACTGTGTATAGAAAAAATGGACAAACACATATAAATTATAGCTAGCAAATTTACAGACTCAGATACATACCTCTGAAGCTTGTTAAAACATAGTTATTTTGATAATCACGGGGTCACTACAGCCTTCAAGTTACTCATCTTGCTCCTTCAGATGCTTTGGAATTATATTATGCACAGAATGACTTCACTCACAATGGTTCAAGATATTTTAAACCGGAAAGATCTTACTGTGTCGCATCAGCCATTCAATTCGGGTTATGAGTGAATTTTCAATAAATTTTTCGTCAAATATTTAGAACTTAAATTCATCATGGGTTGACAGCAGAGGTGCGGGTGGTGATGTGGTCTATCGGCGATTTCAAACATGTTGTTTTGATTGGCACACGAGGTAGAAGCTAATGCGGGATCAGGTATTAATTAGCTCCTTAAATGCCCAAAATCCGATCGTATCTAATGCTAAAAAGTCATGTTGTGTCACTCCTTCAATGGGTGCATCGGAGATCGGGGTCATGCTATGAAAATTTTCGTTGATACTCTCCTATAAAATCTCTGATGCCAATCGATCTTACCGTACAGTGCTGACGTGGAAAAGCTGACTCAGAGGTGTGACTGGGACCTAGGTAAACAAAAATGACTCGGGATAGAACTAGATCGTACGAACTTCTTACATGGTAAAGACATGTGGTGTTCAAGACTAGTGAATTAATTCACTTGTATTAATTAGGGTCGAGACTTTCTTTAAGTTATTCGTTCTAAAACAAAACTTAGCTTGTTGATGCAAAAAAAGTGTCAAGGACCAGCGATCAGTGATAAACCTACCAAAGCACTCTCAAATCGATTCCCTTGAAAAAGTCTCAATGTTGAAACCGCATCAGGGATCAATGATCAGGGATAACTATATTGTGGTCAAATTTTTTGTTATGATCCTTCTAGGTTTTTCTATGATCTCAATAAAGTGCATCGGGCATCAGCTATCGCCGATTTATTTTCTTCCTTCCTTAATGTCTGTCCTCCTTGTATTTTACAAATGCCGAAGGGGATTGACTATTTCTCGAACATTTATGGGAAAAAACTTACGTAAACTAGAACTTCCCTCTACCAATGCCGATGAATATTGGCACTCGGTGAATTTGGTTTTCCGAGTAGTTCCTCTTTCTTATTTGAATTTTTTTCGATGTCGAACCTGAGCGCATTGGGTGTAGTGTTTGGCTGTTGATTCTTAATTTAGGTGTTAATGTCTTTTAGTCAAGGGGTTTCATAAGTTCAAGCAAACTTGAATAGGTGATGAGAGTCATGAAAATAAACAAAGACAAAACATTTCTCAGAATGAAATTGAATCAGACAGTGCAAAAGATCAAGTGGTACCCAAAAAGTAAAAAAATTGATAAGGCTTTTTAGGGTGTGTTTAGTTCTCAAAAAATGATGACTTACTGGGCAAAATCATAGACTTTGTTCCTATCTCGGGCTTCGTTGATTCAAAATTTGGTTAAGAACTTAACTGGTCTTTAATCAAATCCTATTTTATCCTTGCATTTGAAATTCCCTGGTTGGTGCACTCGGACCTGCCTGTGGGGTTTCAACCTTTATTCCACCTTTGTTTCCTATAACCTTGACTCATGCCCTCTTTGAAAAGAGTCAAGTAAAGAAGTCACTTTCTACGGTGTTACTCCGCTGCCAACAAATGTCCATAGCCCCAATGAAGTCACCCCGACATCACAGACCTTGCTCCGCTACCAGGAAGCGTCCATAGCCCCGACAGAGTTATCTACATACTCTCTCCTAATGTGCACTCATTTGATATAATTGATTTTATTTCGGCAAAATTCCATGAGCAAGTGGGAGAGGAGGACGTGTGGTATTTTCAAAATGAGATGGTTGAGGTGAATTTTTGCAAGATCTATCTCGAGGTACATGTAGTCCTTTCCATCTTTCCATCTTTCCCTTCAGGTTTTACCAAACCACCAGAAAGACACTTCATTACTTTTCCAAGGTTGTTCATATGCACAGGTTAGATAGAAAAATCATTTAAAACAACCGCAAGTCTCCCAACGCTTCTTGTGTTGTATCTAAGCGTTTAGTCAGGAAAAGAGTTCATCATATCGCATGAATTGAGGTCAACCAATGTCTTGATAAACACAAACTTCAAAAGCACAGAAGTACTATAGAAAGAAACAAAAATAAAAAATGTACTCCACAATCAGCCTACCTAAAAACAAAATATCATCAAAACACACACATTTTCTTTTAATGAAAATATTGTTTTAGGGATTGGCCATTCACCAAGAGGGTGTCAGGTTCCCCCCTCAGATTTTGCAACTGGTACTTTCCTACCCCAATTTTCTCAGATACCTAAAAAGGTCTGAGCCAAAGATTCTGAAACTTCAAATGTTTTCCCTTTGGCTCATTTTCTCCGTCCCATTTTAGGACTAAGTCTCCTACTTCAAAATTCTTTTCTTTGGCCTTATGCTTATCAAACCACCTTTTAACTATTTGTTGATGAGCTATAAACTTTGACTTTACTTTCTCCCTTTCTTCTTCCAGCATGAGGAGGGTATCAATTCTTTGTTGTATAACTGATGAGGGTTTTCCTCTAGACTCCTGAGCAAGCTGAAGAGATGGAAGATATAGCCCGTTCGGGAGAATGGCTTCCTTTCCATATACTAGAAAGTATGAGAAATTCCCTATAGCTTCCTTGTGTGTTATTCTATCATCCCATAGGGTATTATGAAGTCAAATGTGTCAATTCCTTTGGTTGTCTGCAACTGTTTTCTTTAATATCCTCACCAGGTTCTTATTGGTTGATTTTTCCACTCCATTCCCCTATGGATAGTAGTTTGCAAAGTATCTGATTATGATTAATTTATCTAGAGAAAACTATGTTAATAGGGTGGAATAAAAGTAAGAGACATTATCAAAAACAAGGACGGAAGGCATACCGAACCTTGTGATCAGTTGTTGTTCTATGAATTGGATCACCACTTTTTCGTTTACATGAGTTAGAGGGACGTCCTCTGCACATTTCGTGAAATAGTCTGTGGGATTCAGTATGTATCTATGTTGTTTTGAATAAATCGGTATAATTTCTCCTATGATATCTAACCCCCATTGCTCGAAATGCCTGGAGATGACCACAGGTTGGAGTGCGACAACTGCTCTCTTTTCCCTCCCTGTGCTTATTTGACAAGTTTTACAGTTTCTAGCGTATGTGTGAGAATCCCCGAACAGAGTAGGCCAATAATATCCAGCTCTTAGTATTTTGTGAGTAGTGGTGTTTCCTACAAAATGTCCACCCACAGGACCATCATGGAGCTCCTTCAGAACCTTGTCTGCATATTCACGTTTGAGACATCTTAAAAGTACCCCATCATAATTAACACGAAAGAGCACCAAATTTATGAGGTGATATTGAGCTTATTTTAACCTAAGGGCTCTCCTTTCCCTAGGATTTAGGTTTTTTGGGCAAGTCCCGTGATGCAGGAGATAAGTCAGTTTCTCATACCAAGACTCTTGTCCTGGGGAGATGTATGAAGCTTCACCAGACCATAATTCCAATTCATTCTCCCATAGGGGGCCTTCATTTACTTGGTCCTGGGCTTCAGCTGCCAACTTGCATAATCCTTGTCCCTTAACCATTTTAGCAGGTTTTATATCTAGATCAAATTCTTGGACTACTTCCATCCATTTTCCTCTTATTTCCCCCATCTCCTGTTGAGTGAATAGGGATCATACTGCAAGGTGAGACACGATGACTTTGGTATGGTTCTTTAGAATGTAATATATGAAGTGTTTCATTGCCTTGTATATTGCATAAGTTTTCTTGTCTATAGTAAGGTAATTTAGTTCAGCCCTTTGGAGATTAGTGCTCATAAATGAGACCGAGGCCTCATTGTTGTCATCATCCTTGTGAGTCAATACTATAGCTAACGATTGGCCGAAGGTAAAAGTGTAGAGGAATAAATATTTTCTAAAGTCGGGACTTCGCAACACTGGGGCTTGAGATATTGCAACCTTAATATTGTTGAAAGAAATTTTTCATTCATTATCCCACTTAAATTCAACATCTTTGCAGATCATTTTTTGTAAGGGTTTGATAGTTTCAGCGAAATCGGGGATCAATTTCTTCACAAAATTGATTTTCCCAAAGAAGGATTGCATAGCCTTTTTGTTGTGGGGTAATGGAAGCTGAGCTATAGCCCTAATTCACTCTAGATCTATGTGAATTCCTGCTTGATATATAATATGACCTAGTAGTTTACCTTCCTCGACACCAAATATAGTTTTCTTAGGGTTTAAGGATATACTGTATTTCCTACACCTTTCGAAAATATGGGTTAAGTGTTGGATGTGATCTTCTATGTTATGTGAATACACAGTCACATCATTCAAATAAACTACTACACATTTCTTTATTAGTCCCTGAAAGCTACATCCATGGCCCTTTGGAAGGTTTCCCTTGCATTGATTAACCCAAAGGGTATGCGTTTATAAGTGAAGGTTCCCCACTTGGTTCAAAGGGTAGTTTTCAAACGGTATTCCTCTGAAACTATAACTTGGTTGTAACCTAAACAATCGTTTAGCAGGGAGAAAATATCAGAGCCAGACACGGTCTGCAAGAGTTGCTCCATTGGTGGGACTGGGTAGTTTTCCTTTTCTGAAGCTTTGCTGAGGTTTCTGAAATCTACACATAGGCGGATCTCCCCAGAATTCTTCCTTACTGCAACCAAATTTGCTACCCATGCAGAGTGTCTAACCTAGAAGATAATTTTATCATCTAGTAATTTCTTTAACTCATGACACATGAGAGGCTCTAGGGATGGGTGGTACTTTCAGAGATTTTGTTGGAAGGGTTTCACTCCAGGCTTTAATGAGATTGTGTGTTGAATGATACAAGTGTCATAAGTTTTCAAATCTCGGTAGGACCATGAAAAATCATCTTGATATTGTCTGAAAAGTTTGATATAGGCCTTCCTCTCTTCTTTATACATTGTCTTGTTGAGATTTATATTCTTGGGGTTTTCTGGGGTTCCTATATTTATAGTCTCATACATGGGATAGGAACTCCCCGTTTTTGCATTCGTTGACCCTTTGAATCTTTCTCTTAAGTCAAAAAGGTTTTCTAAATTGGCTACTCCCTTCGGGATAGTGTGAGACCTTGGTTTTTCAGTTGATCGATCTGCTTCAATTTTCTATATATGAGGGTCGGAGTCTACTAATTGCTCTTGAAATACTTCATCGTCAATAGCCAGGTCTTTAAAATTATCTTGATTGGTCAAAAAATTTATGATCTGTTCATCTCCTTCAAAGACCTTCCAATTAGAAATATTGTTGGGCACCGATGGTTTGTAGAGTAGCACCACAGTGAACCGGGATGCTTCATAGTCTTCTAGAGGTGATAGCCTTGAGGCAGCGGTGGCTAGAGAGTCAGCAAGAGTATTCTTTATTCTGGGGATCATTATAATGTTAAAGGCCTCAATACTCTATTATTCTGTGCACTTCCTGTTGATAATTCCTCAGGTGGGGAGAGTTGAAATGTATAGTGTTCCTTGTCAAACGATGATTTTAGAATCTCCAAACACCTTTAGCTCTTTAATGTTTAATTCTATGGATTTCTTTAGCCCCTATATTAGAGCTTCATACTCGGCATTGTTGTTTGTGCATTCAAATTCTAGTCTACAGGAAATGAAATTTTGTTTACCTTTTGGATCAATGAGGATGCACTCTTCCCCTGACCCTTCTTTTGATTTAGATCCATTGAAGTATAAGGTCCAAATTTGTGAGAAAAAACCATGAGCTTCCTTTTTTCTACCACTTTCCTTCTATCTGTTCTGTGGTTTCTAACATTGGTTCCTGACAAAAGAGGGTTTCATCTGCCATTATTGGCAAATTTTCTTGAAAAATCATTTCAGAGTTTTGAGTAAGAGGAACATCAGATGAGAGGGGGGAGAAATTCTTGAAATTAGAATCGCAGAAATAATTGCCTAGCACGGGGAAATATGTCGATGAGGGTTTATAATTCGGTGACAGTATGTTTTAGATATCTTTCCCTATCGATCCTGATCATATTCGCGTGTCCATTTAATGGCAACCAAAGGTGAGCCCAGTCTTTACTAAATTATCCATTTAACTTCTTGGACCAATCTCAACTAAGCAGCAATCCATAATATTTTGGGATATCTAATACAATGATGTCAATGACTTGAACAAATTTAGGGTGTGTCGCCATTTTGATCATTACATCTTTGAGTTATCCCATAACCTTCACCTGGGTTTTGTCTAATTGTATCACATGTTTATCACTTTTGAGAGGGACTGCATTTAATTTCTTGCATATAGACAATGGCATTACATTAGAGGATGCTCATGAGTCAACCAGACAGTTTTGGAGCTTTCTATTAAAGACTTCAAATGTCAAAAGGAACGGTGGGACAAAAGGCTTTCATTTCTTATCCTCAGAGCAAGAATTTAAAGTTGGTTTATTTCTTAGATCCGTGGCAGCTAGATTTTCTCCTTGCTCAGTGCTTTTTATAGGGTTTTCTACTGACTTCAAGGCTTGTAATAGAAATTACTTCTGCTAAGGGATTCTACACATGTCCATGACCGATATATTTGCCTTCAACTTTTTCAAATCTTCTACTATGCTGTAGTCTAGCTTGGGCAATTCTCGTGTATGGATGTTTATAGGATTTCTCTAGGAGACAAAAGGTGCTTTCGGGTGATCGGGCATTGGTTTTCCTCCTGAAGTTTCAGTCGTAGTAAGGTCGTTTGAGACAGGCTAACCCCTACTTCGTGTTTTCACAACCCAAAACCTCTGCGGGTGGTTCTTGAATCTCAAATAGGTCATCGAAAGGAATTGGTAGGTCAGGGTCCCGTATCAACATGGTTGTTTCTTCTGGTGGATCAACATCTTCCTGATCAACAATATTCATAGTTGAGCTTCTTGATTGTTCGGTAAGGGAAATCTCATCCAAAAACTAGTTGGCCATCAAATTCATGGCATGCACCCATTGTGGGCAGTCTCTTTCAAAATGTTTCTCTTGGTGATAGGTACAGAAAGAGTCATATGCTACATTTCCCAGATCGATGTTTAAATTGGTTGGGGGAGGTTCTATTGCTTTAAAATTTGTAATTCTTTTAAAAAAGGTTTTATAGGGCCTCTGGCCTTGGTTTCCTTCCCCTGCACTTCTTTTCATGTCTATGATTTCGTTAGACAACATATTTACCATGCATTGTAGGTCTTCTATGTCTCCACTTCCTTTTTCGGTACCTTGTTCTATTTGTTTCCCTGGAGGTCTAGTCAACAGGAGTCCTCTCCTGGGAGGAGGTTGAGCTTCCTTCTTAACTAGTGAGATCGGGCCTTCTTTACATCCATTCATTTGGAATTCTGTTGTTTTGGCTTATTCAAAATTTTCATCTAAGGTTGTTTTGGCAGCTCTCTTCACAAACATGGAAATGGAAGTTGGGAGAGCATTAGCATATACTTCAATTTGCAACCCCTGAGTGGGTTTAGCTTCGGGTTGAAATTTGTTTAGGATAGTGGTGAATTTTTGGTTAAAGTCTTTAACCTTCTCCTTTAAACTCATGGTGGCGGTGAACAACTCGGCCATCAAAGATCCTGTAGTGGTTTCTTCTGCAAATTTATCTAGAAAATCCTTTTGAAACTTATTCCAACTAGTTATGGATCCTACAGATAATTTTAAATACCATGTGGAGGCTGAATTCTCAAAAGTATAGGGGAAAAATCTACATACTACGTCTTCATGTTGGACATTCATCGGTCTAATATATAGTATGAATTTTTTGATATGGTCTTCAGGAAATCCTGAGGTTTTAGGGTCAAATTTAGGGAGTAACTTTTCTGGATGTCGGGGAAGGTTATGTACTCGTCTAGGGATGGCCAGAGCATCTTTGGCCAACCAAGGTTGATTATTATGAGATGGGTTTCCCCTTTCTTCATTATGCTCATTGTTATCTTCCATGTCGTCTGATCCTGAAATTGAGCGTTCTGAGTTAAACCCTTCCTCGTCAGAAAAATCATCGGGCTCAGAGTAGTTACGGGTTGGTGTTTTTGTGATTAGATTAAAAGGATGTTCGATTTTGGTGAGGGAGAAATCTATGAGATCTTCTACTGTGTGAACGAAAACTTGGTCGAGGGTGTCGACCACTGGTCTACTTACTTGTTTTCTATGAGGAAGTAATGGAGCTAAGGGAAGTGCTCTGATTTTTCGTGCGTAAGCTCTTGTGATTATTCTGAACTGGTTCAACTCCTTGTCGGGAAGAGTGAAAGGTATTTCAGGGAATAATTTTTCCTCCTCTTGTTGGGGTGAGTTACTCATTTCAGGAGTACTCAGTGTGTGTGGGATGCCTTGAGAATGACTAGCCATGCATGTGGGTTGTTTTGAATCTACAGGTTGTGCAAAATATTATATCAAAAATATTGTCAGCCATTCATTCTTTAGGCCCTCCTTCTAGCACCATTTATGTTGAGGGGTCCTAAATTTAACTCAACATTAGGAACACTCTACAATGTTTAATGGTGGAATGGTTCTCCAAATTTTGTGATCTGACCAATTAGTTAATGGGATTTACGTAGTGATTGATATCATGTCTTCTTGTGAAAGTTCCTCCTTCAGTTTGAACATTCTCTCTTTGTATTTTCTCTTATAGGTGGGGCCGATACAAGATAAATGTTGGTTTAAACCAGCTGGGTAACAAAGGGGAAATTGCTTAACCTGAAGAAGGCTGAGGGGCTTGGGATAACCCTTGTGCTCAAGCATGCAGACAATGATTCTTACACCTATGACAAGCCTAGTACTAATACATCAACTTGTTGGTATTTCAATTACTAACTGAGATATAATTTATCAGAGGAGAACATACATGCAATAATAATGATGGCAAGAAAAAAAAAATTCTTAGCTCTGATCACCAATCACACATTAACACAACAATTTGTTTACATCATTAGAGGAAAGAATTATAAAAATATTGAATCAGATAACTTATCAATAGATTCATAAACTCTTACTCATTATAGCATCCATTCATGAGATAAAGTCATAAGTAATTCCTCTTTATGATCCAATCACACATGCTTTTGATGAAAACACAAGCTTGTCTCAGGTCCTAAATAGGACTTCTCAATTAAGGTAGCTCCGAAATAGTTTTTTGCAATTCCAAGAATGAGGGTCTTTGCAAAAACCATCGACCTTTTATAACAGGTCGATCCTATTATTTATAACATATTATTAACTAAAAATAACTATCAAATGTGCAATCTAAGTAAAGCAAAAATCGCCACATGGCACTTTCATCTCTCAGTTTTCTAAGAGTCATCAAATGGTTTCACTTGAGTGGATGACTCTTCTCATACTCCAACCATTTGACGAAGAGTTCCTCACATGTGTTGGCATATGGGAATCTATGTTGGTCCATTGGGGTCGAAAGGATCTCTTTTATCTCCATTGTTCATGCCTGATGCTTGACTACTTTATCACTTAGTTGTTGTAACATTGTCCAAACCTTGATCGGGTGCTCCATGAACTGTTGTACTTGACCTGACGCCATGTTCGCCACCTTTTCTATCTTTGCAGCCCAAGATGATTCTTGTTCAGCATGTAATTTGACTATGTCATGCAAGTCGACAAATTCCTTGGGTATTCCAAATTCTGGGAGGCCGATGTCTATCATCGCCTGATTGATCTTGGTCCAGCTCCTTTCACACTCGGCCCATTTCTCTTAGATTTTCTGATGAGGTTCTTGGGCCATTTTCACCCAGTATTCGATCGACTTCTTTATGTGGTCAATGTTGCTATCCATTAGTACCTGAATGTCATGATCTTCGATGTCTGGGCCCTATTGAACCATGTTGATGTAATCGATCCTTTCAACTTCTTGGTGTTCTTTATCATACCATCTTTCCATATCCTTGCACGTCGCCAGTTCCATAAGGGTTTCTTCCTGGAAATCGACTATCCCTGCAGTGAAAAGGTGATGCTCATTCGTGAATTTACTGTAGGAATCCTGGAATTCGCTTCTCAAGAATACCCTATCCTTTGTGGATTCCTAATAATATTTCTCCAAATGGCATAGATGCTCCAACTCCTTTAGCACAGTGGGCAGATCCTCTTCATCTTTCCTCGCTCTATCTAGGGTGGCATATGTGATTTCCATCCTTGCGTCGATAAGCTCGGATGTCTTGGCATGCTCTGTGCTAATCAATTTTTTCTCTATGGTGATGAGGATGGAGTTGTCCAGAGTAAGCCTCTTCTTCTTGGTGGTTCTCTTCATTATGGCTTTCCTCTTTCGGTCATAGGAAATGGCTTGTATATTGGTCACCTCATCCATGGGTTTAGGTATTTGCTGCTCTCCCCAAGTAAGCATGTTTCCCAGGCTCCTGACGGTGTAAATATGTTCAAGGTTGGGTTCTTGAACCTCTTTTGTATGTCCAAAAAGTTTGGCCCCTGGTTGTTGCTAATCAAGAGGTAAATTACTGGCCAAGTTTTATGAATCAGGGGCAGGCTCGGTACTTACTTGATAATTCGTTGTTGAGATATCGATTTCCTGTTGTCGAATTTCTTCTTCTTATTCTCCCGACCTTAGATCATCCTTCGAGCTGTCCACTTGGGCCCAGTGCATCGAGTAGCTTAGTGTCTTCATACTCTTGGTCACTCTATGGAAGTGAGCATCGAGATCTGGGGAAGATGATTTCTCGGGTTCCTTTTGGGTCCAGGAACCCTTCATAGTAGAAGTAGGGCAAGGGAAACCCTAACCTACAGAACAAAGGACAGATCAAATATGGGAAACCTTAGGAAAACCAGTCCAAGACGTAAGAAAAGAAGGATAATGGGAATATGAAGAAAGATACTGAGAAGTGGTGTGAATTTCATAAGAGCCCATGGCATAACATTGTTGATTTTCACTCAAAGAAGTCATTGGTGGCTAACATAAAATCCTTTGAATCATATGTGCATTCTGAATCTGAGTCAAAAACAGAAAACGAGAGACATATTATTGACGCGGAACCTAGTGCCACCGTTTCTACCACCAAGATCCAAGTCGATGAACCTGATGAGCCAAAGGAAGGTGAGTTCCTCTTTGATTCATAGATATGGGTAAAAGGCACTCTGTTGCACTTCATCATTGATAGTGGTATCTAGAAGAACCTCATCTCAACAAAGGTCGTCAAGCAACTATCCCTGCCAACAACATTTCACCCGCATCCCTACACCATTGGATGGCTACATCAAGGAAGCGATCTTCATGTAAGCCAATAGTGTCGTATGTCGTATGGAATCAAGCCATTCAAAGATGAGGTAATATGTGATGTTTCTCCCCTTGAAGTTTACTATGTTATTTTGGGACAACCTTATTTATGGAAATGTCATGTTGTATATGAGTTTAGGCCTCATAGTGTTATTATTACTTTGAACAAGAAATTGTACAGGATACCCGAGGTAGTCTCACCTAGTTCTATTTCCTTGATCTCTGCCAAGCAATGTAGGAAGGTCATGTCTCAAACTGAGAAGTTTGTCTTCTTCCTGATTCTCTCTCTGAGTGAGTGAAAGGTTGCAGCCACATCCATGTTCTATGCGACCGACCTCTCCACGCAGTCGAAGAAAGTGGATAAGGTCATGGAAGAATAAAAATACATCTTCTCATCACCTACTAGGGTACCTCTGCATTGTTAGGTCAAGCATCCCATCGATCTAAGCCTCGACGCACCACTACCTAATGGGTCAGTCTATTGTTTCTCTCTGCTATAAAATGAGGAGATCAAGTGTCAAATCCAATAACTTCTCCACAAGGGGCACATCCGACCCAGCTCATCACCTTGTGGTAGCCCAATCGTGCTGGTGCAAAAGAAATATGGGACTTAGTGACTCTACATTGATTACCAGGCCCTAAATAAAATCACAGTTAGGAATAGGTACTCGATTCCCCAAATCAAAGATATCCTTGATCAACTCAAGGGGGCCAAATATTTTAGTAATATTGATTTGAAGTTTGGCTACCATCAAGTCCTAATAGAACTGACAGATGTATGGAAAATTTCCTTCAAGTCAAAAGAAGGTATTTTTGAATGTTTGGTCATGCCCTTTGGTTTGAAATATTCTCTAGCAACTTTCATGAGGATGATGGATGATATATTGCGGCCTTTCACTAATTATTTTGTGGTGGTGTATCTGGATGACATCCTCGTCTACAAAAATACTTGGGCAGAACACTTGTTTCATATTCTGCAGGTTCTGCACACTCTACGACAACACAAGCTATATGCCAACTTGGAAAAAGGATCCTTTGACATAGATAGGTTTCAGTACCTAGGCTACATTGTTGATGGACATGGTGTGCATGTTGATCCAACCAAGATCCAATTCATTTATGACTGTCCAGCCCCAACCATGCTCACTAAGATTTAGAGATTCTTAAGCCTTTCCAATTTCTATCGAAGGTTCGTGTTTGGATTCTCCCATATTGCATGGGCCCTGAGCCAAATAACCAAAGGTGGTGGTAATGCAAAATTTGTGTGGGTCCTGTCCCAACAGAAAGCGTTCGATGATTTGAAACAACACTCATGCTCCTCCCTAGTGCTTTCATTACCTGACTTGCAACAACCCTTTGAGATCAAGACAAATGCTTCAAAATATGTTGTGGGTCCAGTCATCACTCAACACGACCACCCCATGGCCTATCATAGTGAGACACTATCCGATGTCGTCTGTAAGTACCCTACTTATGACAAAGAAATGTACTCCATTGTGAAATCCTGCCTTCAGTGGAGGCATTATCAGAAAGAAAACAATCATCCACATCGATCATAAGTCATTGCAGTTCACGCAGACACAAGGAAAATTGTAGAATGAGCACCATCAGAAGTGGTCCAAATATTTGTAGTAGTTCCACCTCAACATCAAGTACAAAATAGGAAGTACCAACTGAGTAATTTATTTTCTCAGTCGACCTCCAATCGCAACACTCACCATAGTGATTGATTCTTGTGGCCATGAGACCTCTAGATGACCCCAACTTTATGAAACATATCCTGACTTCGCCAACACCTACCAGATATTGAGTGCAAACATAGCTGTAACTAATATACATCTTCATGACGGGTTGTTGTTCCATATGGGATATCTATTTGTTCCATCAAGCGATCAAGAAAGTGAGCGAATTTAATTTTGGAAGCCCACTACAGTTGGGTGGTAGGACACTTCATTGTGAAAAATACAGTGGTAGTGTTGCAACGACATTTCTACTCGCCAAAACTTCGACAGGATGTGAGCAAGTATATTCGGTCATGCATTACCTGCTATATTTCCAAACTATCCATTAAGAAACAAGGCATGTACATTATGTTGGGTATGTGTTATATTCTTTGCATGTGTGTGTGGGAGTGTTAGATTCAACAACTGTATCTGACGATCCCTCTATTAATTGCTATTTTTAGCAGATTTTGCTATTTTTAGCAGTTTTCTAAATTAATCCTAGATTAAGGGATTAGGGTTTTTGTATCTACCTAATACCTAAAAGCATTGTATATATATTGTATGGTGAATGGTGAAATTAATACAATGAATAGTTGCAAGGTTTTCTCTTGGTTAAGGGTTTCCGGTATAAATCTTTGTGTACTATGTGTATAAGCCATTGATTAATTTTTGTTTTGCTTAATAATCTATATGCATTGCTTTAATTCACAGGTTTAAAACTTAAATGTGGTATCAGAGCTCATTTTTGGCTTCAGAGGGACTCCTTTGTTGTTGAAGGTTTGGCTTGGTCTTGATAGATCAAGTTTATCTTGGGTCTGTGATAAACCTGGGTTTAGTGGGAGATTTTGCAGTGGTGATTCGAGTGTAGAAAGAGGAATGGTGAGATATTCTAGAATCAAGATAGAGAAGTTCAATAGTAAAAACTTTGAGCTATGGAAGCTCAATATGGAGGACCTTCTTGTAGACAAAGAACAATGGATCGTTGTTGATTATGGTACACAACCTACTGGTACGCAGCCTACTTGCACACAGTCGACTGGTACACAACCTACTAGTACAAAAACTACTAGTACACCGCCTACTGGTATGTCGAAGGAAGATTGTGAGAAGTTGGACAGAAGAGCAAGGAGTACTATTCGACTCTGCCTGGCAGATTCAGTGTTGTTGAATGTGTCGGGAGAATCTACAACCAAGGAACTATGGGATAAGTTAGGGAATTTGTATCAATCAAAGCCCCTGGTAAACAAGTTGTTTCTTCAAAAGAAGTTGTATCATCTTAGGACGGAAGATGGATATTCTGTGACAGAACATCTAAATGCCTTTAATACTCTGGTAAGTCAACTTGGCTCTGTTAATATTACGATTGCAGAAGAAGATAAGTGTATTAATTTGTTATGTTCTTTGCCAAACTCTTGAGATAATATGGTTGTAGCAATTGGTAGTACCACTCAATCTACATTGAAGTTTTAGGATGTAGTTGCATCCTTTCTATATGAAGAGATGAGGTAGAAAAGAATGGATGTTCATAGCACAGATTCTTTATCTGTAAGAGGTCATACCCAAGACATGAATCTTGGTAAGTCTTCGAGGGGGAGATCTAAATCTATAAGTAGATCTAAGTCTCCAAGAAAATCTTTGAGGAAATGTTTGAAGTGTGGTAAAACAGGGAATTATAAGAAAGATTGCAAGTCCAAGAAGGTTGATAAACCAATGGGATCTGATAGTACCTCTTCCATAGAGGAGAAAACCTCCATTGAAGAAGGAGGTGATGTTTACTTGGAATATACAGGTACACATGCAGACCATGATGTATGGTTGATCGAATCAGGTGCATCATACCATATGACTCCTCACAGGGAGTGAAAATATGATGGTGGCGATTTATTCCTAGGAGATGACTTGACAACCAAATTCATGGGACATGGAAGGGTTAAGTTGCTGCTAAAATATGGAAGGATTAGAACTCTCCCTGGGGTTCTGCACATTCCAAAACTATCCATGAGCCTAATATCTGTAAGCAATTTGGATGATGTAGGAGTGAATACTGTATTTGGAAAGGGCACTTGCAAGATGGTATGAGGAGCAATGGTGTTGATGAGGGGAATTCGGTGTCGAACTCTATACAAGTTGTTGGGAAGAACTTATACTAATGGGTGTAATAGTTTTGTTGTTCCTGAGCAGACAAATAAAGAAGACAAGACCAATATTGTCCCTGGAAACAAGACCATGTTGTGGCATCAAAGACTGGGGCATATTGGAGAAAGGTGCCTTCGAACACTACACAGTAAAGGTATGATTGAAGGTATGTCTAATTGCACTTTGGATTTTGATTTCTGTCAACATTTCATATATGTAAAACAGAATTGAGTAATATTTCTATTTGGTGCTACAAGAGCAAAGGGGATCTTAGAGTTGATACACAGTGATGTGTTTGGACCTGTTCTTGTTCCATCACTAGGTAAATATGTGTATTATGATTCATTCATAGATTATTTCTCAAGGAACACATGGATTTATTTTCTTAGAAATAAATTGGAGGTATTTGATAAATTTAAAGAGTTTAAGGCTCTAGTAGAAAATCAGATAGAGAAGAAAATAAAGGTATTAAGAACAGATAATGGTGGAGAATTCTATGGAAATGAATTCGAAGAATTCTGTAAGAAGTGAGGTATAGCAAGGAAAAAGAATACTCCATACACACCTTAGCAGAATGGAGTTACAGAAAGGATGAACATGACATTGATGGAAAAAGCAAGGAGCATACTGAGTGGTGCCGAGTTAGGAAAAGAATTCTGGGCAGAGGCAGTGGGTACAACATGTTACCTGGTCAATCAATCACCCTCATTAGCGCTGGATGATAAAACCCCACATGAGGTATGGACTGGAAATAAATCCTCTCTTGAACATATTAGAGTGTTTGGTTGTGATGCTTATGTACATGTTCCAAAGGAAAATAGGAGTAAGCTAGATAAAAAAAAGTTGAAAAGTGTATCTTTATTGGTTATAAAGATGGTGTGAAAGGTTATAAGCTTTGGAACCCATAAACTAAGAAGATTGTTTACAGTCGGGATGTTGTTTTTAGAGAGGTAAAAGATGTTTCCAAATAGGAATTCCTACCAAGCAAAGAAGAACCTAATAAAATAGAGCTTGATTTGGATGATGCAAAATCTGAATCATCTGAAGAAGATGAAGCAGAAGAAGAAGACGAAGAACCTCATACACCAGTTTTAAGGAGATCGGTGAGAGAAAGAAGGAAACCAAAAAGGTATAGTCCACCTAATTTCCATTCCAATTTTGCTTTATCTATTACTGATGATGATCTCAAAACTGTAAGGGAAGCAGTGCATACAAAGGGTAGTAAACTATGGAAGAAGGCCATGGTTGAAGAAATGGATGCCTTGGATAAGAATGAGGCATGGGATATAGTTGAGTTTTCGGCTGGAAGAAAATATGTTGGTAGAAAATGGTTGTTTAAGAAGAAGTTTAATGCAGAAGGTAAAGTGGAGAAATACAAATATCGGTTAGTAGAAAAAGGTTATTCCCAGGTAGAGGGAATTGACTTTGGTGATATTTTTTCTCATGTTTCCAAGTTAACATCTATTAGATTTCTTTTATCTATTGATACTTCTTTTAATCTTGAAGTGTAACAGATGGATGTGAACACGACATTCCTACATGGGGATCTAGAAGAAGAAATCTACATGAAGAAGCCAGAAGGATTTGTAGTGAAGGGAAAGAAAGAGTTGGTCTATAAGCTAAAGAAGTCACTATATGGTCTGAAGCAATCACCTAGGATGTGGTACCAAAATTTTGACACATACAT
>JZKD02S1884654.1:216267-231231 GCA_000966675.3 Picea glauca
GCCAGAATCCTGCAGACATGTTAACAAAGGGAGTAACCAGGGAGAAACTGAGTTTTTACTCAGTTTCAGTTGGTCTTCAAGAATGAAGATGAAGATGAGAAATTTGCCAGGTCCACGAAGGTTCAGAGTCCAGCATATACAACAGCGGTGGAGTTGTTGAGATCAGTCTCCAAGTGGGAGATTGTTGGTTGTGGAGCTTGATTATCTTCCTGATTTAGAGGTATTTTGCTTTCAACCGTGTTTATACCCCATGAAGTATTTACACCCCAGAAGTATGTACACTCTTCCACGTGGGGGAGTGCAGAGGGGGGGTACCCCCTCTGCGGGGTCCATCCCCCCGGCTGGGGGGCCTGGGGGCAAGCGGGCCCCCAAAGCAAAAATTTCCTTGTAAAAGTATATTGTAATTTCATTGTAAATCTGGACCGTTCATTATAAGGGCACAGATCTAACAGTAGAGATTATGTTAGGGTTTTTTGCCCTAGAAGGCAACCCTCTTTTATGAGGGAAATTTATTGCAGCTATGGATGGGGGAAAATATTGTATTCTAAGAGAGGAGAATGTGAGAGAAAGAAGAGGAAGTTACAATGGGTTTTGTTGTAGGTTGTATCCCTTCATTTGCTGGATAATAATATAGGAAGGACCTGACAATTTCTCTGGTGGATGTAGGCCACACTGGGTGAACCATGTAAATCTGTGTCTCTCTTGTATTGTGTGTCTTCTGTGTTTTGTTTCTGCATTTGTTTTATTTTATTGCTCCGCGGTCCTGTTTTTCTAAAACCCCCTTTGTCTATCTACCTNGGGGGGGTCCGAAATTGGCGGCTTAAAGCGCCCCCCACCTTGTCCAGGACCGTAGATCCAAGAATCCGTCGGAGCTTTATTGACCGTCGATCTTAACCTTTGCATAGGTAGGAGAGTGGACTTGACAACGTACTGAAAGTCTTGAAGTATTCGAAACTGTCCATTGGCACAGGACACATGGCAGTCGGGTAGCATTTCGCTGACTCGTAGAGCAAGAAGGTCAAAGAACATACTATTCGAACTCGCGATGTGCGAAGTTGCGATTTGATCGTAGTCATCCATCAAGGAGGGCATGTGGCGAAAGCTCGGCGTTTCTCTTACTCGCGACTTGAAGAAGTCAAAGAGTAGAGTCAGGAGAATTTGCGAAGTGTAAACTCTCGAAAAGATCACAGTCGTTGATCATCCCGAAAAGATCACAGCCTTTGGCTATCCCGATATCATCAGAACCGTCCATCGAAAGGGACGCATGGCGGTCAACATTTCGCTGACTCGCGACTTGAAGGAGTCAATGACAAGGTTTAAGGACTCGTGATACGCGAAAGTGCGAAAGGATCTGGGTCATTGGATCAGGGCAGGCTGTGGGCTGTCGATCTAAAGTATCGACATTTCGGGAATCAGGAGTGTGGAAGAACCAACTACCCGGAAGTCGTGAGAACTCGTGACACACCGTTTAGGTTAAGCCTGTGGTCATGGGAACGGTCACGTGAGCGGAGGGAGCTAACTGTCGTTAGGAGCCTTTCGAAACTTGGGAGTTGGGGAGTCAGGGCTGGCTCATACGTCGAAGTCCCGACATGTGAATTCTCGAAGTGCCTTTTGATAGGTGTGTGGTCGTAGCTTGAGGTCATATGAAGGAAGAAGCTAGCATGGAGAGCTAGCACCTGTGGCTCAAACCCTTCAAAAGGGGCCAGGAAAGAGCCCGCAGTTTGGAAGAACCTGCAATTGAAGAAAGGGGAATCTAAAGAGAGTTAAGAAAAGAAAAATTTTTGTTTTTCCCCGTCGTGGGTGTGTTACACTGGCATTGGTCAGCTTATCAAAATCGGTAAGGATAAGATCGCAAGGTTTGGGGAATCCGCCCTTCTCTCCGATGAAACGATTGCATGCTTTCATAACAAAAATATAACAGTGTTAGCTAATGCATCGACTGGTCCCAACCCACTTACAATGATGGAATCGTGGCTTGATGGCACAGTTTTAGGGATGACGGATTCTCAAAATGCAGAATGGGATTTTTTCTGCTCTCACTTAAATGCAGCAGGGGTTTCTCTTCAAGGCAGCAAAGACATTCTTTTTTGGATAGGAGGAGATGCATCCGGCATCGTTTCAGTCAAAAACATTTATAATGCAATTCTGTCAACCCTTAATCTTTCGGTGCAAATAGGATGGAAGTTATCCTTTTGGAAGTGGAACATCCAATTAAAGATGAAAAATTTTATTTGGATGGTTTCATAAAATAAAATTCTGACCTGGGAGATGTTAAAGAGGAAAGGATGGCAGGGACCGGGTATTTGCATGCTCTGCAAGATCAACATTGAAGACTGCAATCATTTATTTTTTATGTGCCCTTTCACCAAGACCATATGGGCCAAAGTGACTTCCTTCCTCAATGTTAAACACCGGTGGGAGGGGGTAAACTTCAACTCAACATTTAATTCCTGAGTCCTAGATAAAACTGTACCCACAACTCTGGCAGTTTTGGTCTGCTGGTTTATCTGGCTCGAAAGAAACCAGGCAATTTTTGATGGGAAACAACCTTCCATTGGGGCTGTAACTTGCAGGATTATTGGGGCATACAACCCCCGTACACATCATCAGAAATTATTTGCCAGGTACAAGAGACCTTTCATACATTTGAAGGATTTTACTGTAGCCTTCTTTGATTGGGCATCAATCAGAGGTGGCACCATTTGTGGTGCGGGGGGAGTTATTAAACAGCCAGATCGGGGAGTAATCAGATGGTTTATCAATGGTGGGAGGGGTACAAATACAAAAGCGGAATTATTTGGTGCTTGGGTGACACTCATGCTTGTAAAACTCTGGGATATCAATAGACTAGTTATGTTGGGTGATTCTAAAGTCATAATTGATTGGCTGAACCAAAAAACTATTCTTCATGCCATTGAAATTGAAGGCTGGCTTCGCAGGACAAGATCGATCACCACAATTTTCCAAGATATAAAGTTCTCTCACATATTTCGGGAATACAACACAGAGGCAGATCTCCTTTCCAAGCGAGCACTGTTGGAACCAAAAGGAGTACTAACTTATTTCTCAATGATTGATGGGAGGACTAGTCCTATGTCTCAGATCAATCTGTTCTAACCGCCTTTTTGTCTTTCTTATTATTCAACTCTGGTTTGTGGAGTGCGATATAATGCTTGGTATGGATTTGGATTTTGGTTTTTTTCCCGGGTTGATCTAGAAAGAGGCTTGGAGTCCCCGGATATTGAATTTCTCTTAGTGTGACTATTTTCGAATTGTAATTCTGTTCTATTCAGTGGAGATTTCCTTTGGGAAGATTGCAAGTGTAAATGAATTTTTATAATACAAAAATTCGAGTGAATTTTCATTTGGAAAAAAAAGCATACGTCTAACATGTAAAATATATGGGAGGAAACGTAATTTTATAAAAAAAGGTATTTTATAATAAATGGAAGTGGAGAAGAGACAAACACGGATGGATATGAATTAAAATATATGGGAGGAAACGTAATTTTATTAAAAAGGTATTTTATAATAAATGGAAGTGGAGAAGAGACAAACACTGATGGATATGAATTAAAATATATGGGAGGAAACGTAATTTTATTAAAAAGGTATTTTATAATAAATGGAAGTGGAGAAGAGACAAACACGGATGGATATGAATTAAAATATATGGGAGGAAACGTAATTTTATAAAAAAAGGTACTTTATAATAAATGGAAGTGGAGAAGAAACAAACACGGATGGATATGAATGCTTCTCGTGATTGCACATTTTGTGGGTTCAGTCGTGGAAAACACGGTGATCAACACGTCCTTTACAATAATGCATCAGAATTAGGGTCCACATTTTCCCTTTACAATAATGCATGAACATGTAACTAGGGTTCATATTTATTCAATAATGCATGAACATGGAATTAGGATTCATATTTATTCAAAAAAGTGGGGATCGTGTTCTTGAAAGTCAATAGTATTTTTCGATTGTCATTTTGTTGGTTTCTGTTTGGCAAAGCATCTTGTCCTTTGCTTTTCTTAGAGAATTTCATCCCTTTACAATAATGCATGAACATGGAATTAGGGTTGGGTTCACATTTTACGCGGTTTCTTTATATTGATAAAATATTCATTATTACACTAAAGGTGTGTGTTTTATAAGGGAGAGGGAAAGAGGGGGCGAGGGCAAATGCAATCAGGGCATGCAGACTTGTGGAGCGGTGCGGTGGAAGCAGGGTGTACGTGGGTCAGGCGGTGGTGGAGGAGGGGTGTTTTTTCCTAAGTGTTTGTGGTGCGGCAATGCTCGGCGGAAGGTGGAGTTTTGGAACTTCGGTTTCAGGGTCAAACTCTTTCTCTTCATTTTCCATATGTTGTTTCGATCTCAGCCATTACTCCACCTGCGCGACGTCATTAGTGCTTTGATGGAGGCTTCCAGGGTTTTGTTGAATTGGGGGTTTTGTCCTCTCTTTGGTTTTTTTGGTCTCTCTTAACCTTTTCCGCATTGGCTAAAAGAGGTTTTGAACCAGAGCTTTGAGGCCCACACTGGGGGCGTGTGGTTTATTGTTTAATATTTTGAGATCCTTTGGGGGCGTGCGGTGTTGGATAATCACTTAGAGGTCCTTTCTAGGCGTGCGGCATCTGGTTCAGTTTCTTTTCTGCGTTTTGTTTGGGGTTTTTACCTCTTTTTTGTTTCTCATTTTACAGCCTGCGTGCTTGTAATGTTAGTAGTATTTCTGAGCATGGTCTATGGACTAGTTCTGCTATGATCATCTGTTTTGGTCTTGAAGCTGTAAAATATAGATATATATATATATATATATATATATATATATATATATATATATATATATATATATATATATATATATATATATATATATATATATATATATATTTTCAGTAATATAATTAGAGCGAATTTTCTATTGGAAAAAAGGGAGAGGTTGTTCCCAAGGGTTCTTCGTAAAGTCATATGTTTCACCCACTCCCATGCTTCCATGCCTTCTGCATCTCTGCGCTTTTTTTTTTTAATCAATTCTCGTCCCTATTCATTTGCCACTGCTTCCTCCCATGGAGTTTGAGTTTAATGCTTAGGCTCTGACGGTCTATCTTCAAAATCCAATGCCTTAGATGTCTTCTTTAATTCAAATGCTCCACAAAATGGACTCACTCTGGCCATAGATGCTCCAAAGAACCTGAATCTCCTTTGGTCGTCTTCTTCATAATGGGCATCTTCTGCTTATTTTTCACACCTTCCTTCCTATTTTTCATGCTTTTCTTCTTCTTCTTAGATTTCACACTTTCCTTGGGGATGGACAATTCCTCAATAATACTATCAATTTTTTCTCTTAAACTTCTTTTGAACTCGAGAAAAAATATGGACTATCTGATCCTTGGAGTTGTTCGGGATTGCATTCTTGTTATTGAGTTTTGTTAACTTATTTTTTAAATGATTACACTAGCAACAACCACATTAATAAAGTGGTTGATATAAGTTGTCATTTTCCACCTTTACAAATTAATGTCATAGATCTACTATATTAATCACTCTACTAATATGGTTATTGTTTGTTTAATAATATTATACATATAACACGTTTTTTGGGCTGAATAAATTCATCTCTATAAAAATCTTTAATTTTAATTTCAAATAAAAAGATATTATATATTTTAAAATCTATTTACATATATATAATAAATTCATAAAAACAAATAATCTAAAAGTAATCTATTTACATATATATAATAAGTTCATAAAAACAAATAATCTAAAAGTAATCTATTTACATATATATAATAAATTCATAAAAACAAATAATCTAAAAGTAATCTATTTAATAATTCATATCCTATCCTTATCTATTGAATCCATCCTTATCTATTGAATCCAGTGAAAGTAGTCTAAAAGTAATCTATTGAATTCTCTAAAATGTAATCTATTCATATCCTTATGTTTATTTTTCTTAAATATATCTTAAAGAGAGGCTCCTCTATGTGTGCTTTCTCTTTAATATTGTATTCTTCTTATAATAATATTTTTTGAAAAAGAGAGTGCATTGATATTTTCTGAACTGTTGCCTGTCAAAACCCGAAGTTCTCGAAAGAAACTGCTTAGTTCGAGTCATTCATAAGATGTTTGTGTTCCAAATTCCCTGGTTTCAAGGGCCCTTAGAGCTTTGAAGGCCCAAGCAAGGGCTAAGTGATGATTTTTCTCTCCTTGAATATCCGAGGGATCGGAGGCACCCTCAAAGCTGCCTCGGTTCGCAGATTGCTTGATCGTACAAGGCCAGACATTGTGTTTTTTCAAGAGACTCTGTTGGATGAAAAAAAAGCTAGAGACTTCTTTCTCCAACTTCGTCCCTCTTGGGCTGCTACTGCTGTAAACTCTGTAAGTTCTTTGGGAGGCTTAATGGTTGCTTGGGATCCAAACCTCTTCGAGTTAAAACCTTTTCTGACTGTCAGTGGTATTTTATTAATTGGCAGGTGTGCATCCACAAAAAAGGAGGTGGCTTTTCTCAATACTTACGGTCCGTGTAAAGATAGACAGCTCTTCTGGAGTAATTTTGCTAAGAGTGGTTTGCACTCTATCCCAAACATTATCATTGCCGGGGATTTAAATTTCATTCTGTCTTCGGAAGAAAATTGGGGCGGTTCATTCGTTCCAGGCATTGTGGAATTGTTTCTGAGAAGCCTACTCTCGTCTTTGAAACTGGTTGATTTAAAGCCAACCAAATTGACCCCCACTTGGCGTAATGGGCGAGCAGGTCCTCATGCTACGGCCAAAAGACTAGATAGATGTTTAATTTCTGAAGCGTCCGTTTCTTCGCTGGGCCTCTCCAGGGCGTGGGTTGATTACCCTTTTGTCTCCGATCATGCTCCTCTTTTAATTCAATTTGAAAATGATCCGGTTTACAAGCCCTTTCCGTTCAAATTTAATTCCTTGTGGTTGCAGGAGGCCAATTTTGTAAACCTGGTGCAGAATTTATGGAACGATCCCCGTTTCCTGTCAGAGGAAAATAGTCAACAACGCATGGTATGGAAGCTCAAAGAATTAAAACTTCACACGAAGAAATGGCAGTCTGAGCTCGCGTTAATGAAATCGAAGGCAGTCGATGGCTGGGAAATCGAAATTAGTAGACTGCTATTGAAATCTGCTGATGGAGCGTTGTCTTTGGAGGATGAAGGTTATCTTTGAGCGCTGGAATATAACAGAAATAACCATTTGCGGGGGGAGGAGGAGGCATGGTGCCTACGCAACAGAGTTACATGGATCCAGAGTGGGGATTCAAATAAAAATTTCTTCCATAAGATGGCAGGGGTTAATAGAAACTGTAAGCATATCTGGGAAGTCAATTCAGAAGCTGGAATTAAAATTTCGGGACAGAATGCGACTAAGGAAGCGGCAGTGAATCATTTCAAAGATTTATTTAAAGCGAAAGAAGGAACAGATTACACTGAAATGGTGAGGATATCTATCCTTTATCCTAGGATGGTTACGGAAGAGGAGGCTGACTCACTTTTTAGGTCTGTTACATTGGAAGAAATTAATTCTGTTATGTTAAAATTCAACAGAGACCGAAGTCCGGGTCCAGATGGGTGGACTTCAGAGTTTTTTGTTTATTTCTTTGATCTGGTTGGTAAAGATCTCCTTGAAATGGTGGAAGATTCGAGGAGGAAAGGCAAACTCTGTGGAGGCCTTAACTCTACTTTCCTGGCTCTGATTCCGAAGGCCAACAAGCCGGACTCTTTTGAAGACTTCCAACCCATTTCGTTATGTAATCTTATCTACAAAGTGATCTCAAAAATCCTTGCAAATCGGATTAAACCCTTTCTTTCAAAGTGTCTTTCTTCTCAACAGCTTGGATTATTAAAAGGAAGAAGAATCCAGGAAGCTATTGGCTCTGCACATGAAATTCTTCATAGCATAAAAAAAAAGAATATCAAATCCTTGGGCTAAAATTAGACCTCAAAAATGCCTACGACAGTATTGACTGGGAGTACCTTAGAGTGGTCTTACTCTCAGCTGGTTTTGGGACAAAGCTCTCGGATTGGATAATGTGATGTGTCACAAGTGTTGTGTCACAAGTGCAAAATTTGCAGTCCTGATCAATGGTGAGGCAACTGATTATTTCAAGAGCTGGAGGGGTCTTCGTCAGGGATGCCCGCTGCCCCCTTACCTTTTTATATTGATGATTGAAGGTTTAAGTTTGCTGCTTGCAAAGGGATTGGTCAATAAAAGTATCTCAGGTATTCTAGTCACACAACTTCATAAACTTGTCCATATAATGTTTGTCGATGACGTCCTGATAATGTCAAAAGCAATTCTAGGTGAGTGGCGTTATATTTTGGACATTATTCGAGTTTTCTGTTCGGTTTCTGGTCTATGCATTAATACAGAAAAATCCGCTGTTCACTATTGGGGGCTAGATGAAGTGGAAATCGAGCTCTTTAAAGCCATCCTCCCTTTTTCCTTTGCTGATTTAAATGTGGGCTTCAAGTACTTAGGCTATTACATAAAGCCAGGAGCAACAAATTCGACCGAGTGGAGCTGGTTAGTGACAAAAATTGAGAGAAAGATCAGTTTCTGGTGCAACCATTGGCTCTCTTTGGGTGGTCGATTAATCTTGGTTAAATCGGTTTTGGAGAGCCAATGTGTTTTTTGGATGTCGCTGGAACGAATCCCAACATCTATCTTAAACCGTATTCGATAACTTTGTTTTTCCTTTTTATGGGGTGGTCAAAAAGTCAACCACCACTATCATCTTTGTAGATGGGACCTTCTTGCTAGACCGAAACACTGTGGAGGGTGGGGTCTCAGAAACTTATTCACTTTCAACACAGCTTTACTGGTAAATTCCCTCTGGAGGGCACTAACGGTGGATAGCATCTGGAAAAGGATATTAAAGGATAAATATTTGGGGGGTTCTTCCTTTGTTGACTGGCTCAGGAAACCTTTTCAGCAGCATTGGCATTCTTCCGTTTTTTGGAAAGGTTTGACAAAAAGCATTCTGGTCTTATTGCATTAGCTTCGATGGAGAGTCAGTTCAGGAAAATCGATTCTTATCGGTTTGGACAAAATTGTCGGTTTAGAAGAGTTCTCTATCCTCACTGAAGAGCTTTGTGAGTAGCTATCCAAAAATAGAATTCTGGTTCTAGCACAAGCTAGTGAGTTAGGGGGCTTTCCTTCTTTACCAGGTCAGTGGCGCTCCAGTTCTTCTTTGAGGTTATCGGGGCAGCTAGCTTTGGAATGGGACAGCTTCACAATTGCTTTAAAGGATGCAGGGATTTCTCTGCAAGCTGGTGAGGACAACTTGATTTGGGCGGGGGGGGGATGCTTCAGGAGTTCTGTCAGTTAAAAATATTTATTATGCTCTCATAAAACCTTTGGATTTTCACAGTGATAAAGTTTGGGTTCCAAAGCTGTGGAAATGGCCTCTTCCTTTAAAAATAAAACTATTCCTATGGCTGGCAACATTTGAAAAAATACTCACTTGGAATGTGCTCCAAAGATGAGGTTGGATTGGACCGGGGGTGTGCGCACTGTACAATAGCGACGAGGAAAGTGCCAATCATCTGTTAATAAATTGCTCTTTTACAAAAGCAGTTTGGCATCGTTTATCAAAAATTTTCAATCTGAAAAACCTTTGGGATGGGTGCTCGGTGTCTGACTGCTTAACGAAGTGGTCAAGTGATTTCTCATCTCCGGTAAGCATGGCAACCTATACATGTTGGAATATATGGTTGGAGAGGAATAGGGTGATTTTTGAGGACTGCATTCCATCTCCTTGTGCAGTGGTTTATAGGATTGCAGTCTCCTTTACTTGGCAGCCTACCACAGTAATTTCCATTCCAAACTGTGTTTGCGAAATTACTTTCTTAGATGGTTTCACGCTGGCCTGTTTCGACGGGGCAGCCTTACAAACTGGAAATGTTTGTGCAGCAGGTGGAATCTTCAAATCACACGCTTCAAGAGTCACAAAATGGTACCTTAACTATGGCGTGGGCACAAATACCAAGGTGGATCTCCTGGGCTTGTGGGCGACCTTAACTTTGGCTTCTCTCTGGGCAATAGACAAAATCCAAATCTTGGGGGACTCGAAAGTCATTATCGATTGGATGAACAACAAGAGCAATTTATAGGTGGTGAATTTAGATGGCTGGAAATCAAAGATTAAGAAACTCTCTCTTCAATTTAAGGATCTTAATTTTCAGCATATTTACCGGGAGCATAATAAAGAGGCGGACGCCCTGTCAAAGCGGGCTTTAAAGGAGCCAAAAGGAAGGCTGTCAATCTATCACTGGGAAAATGGGAATGAAAGCTTGCATACCCATCTAAATATATTTGAAAACTGAGTTTTTTTGAATGGCTTGGTAAGAAGTTAGATGGTCTGAAATTTGCTGTTTTTTTTCTTTACTCCTCTTAGCATCATTTCCCTCAGCATTTCAGTTGGAATTGTGTTTTCTGCTGTTGAGAAATCAGCTCCACAGTGAGCAGAATTTTCTGTTTGTTCAAGTAGTCATTGGCTGCCTTCTATCTGTTTTGTTTTCTGGACGGAACAGGTTGTGTAAATCACCTTATATTTTATATAAGTTGGAGAAAATTTTCTTCGGGAGAAGATACCGGGTGAAAGAGAGTGAATTAATACCCACGGTGAAAAGAATTTAATGCATTTAACATAATGTTAACTTATGTGCTAGCAACAAGTAGAGGAGATCATGACAGCTTTTATTATGTGGAAATAGATTGTCCAAAAGTAAACAAATAGCTAATACCTCCTCTACTTTAATCAAATAATCGAGTTAGCTAATAATGTTGATTATCTGAGCTATAGCATTTATTGTATTTAATGAGTAAGGATTTGATTTGTTTGAAATATTTGAAATCCTCTTGATTTGATTGGTGTATTACTCACAACTCTCCAATATGAATCGTAAAATTAATTGTTTGTTTTCGTTGATTTAGCATTTAAATCGTTCATAAAATACATCAATAAAGAAGTAATATTTTATGCATGTCTCTTGAGTCGGAGCACGATATCTTTGCAAAACAAAAACATGTGTTGGGAATATTAATTACAATTCTCGGTGAGCTTTAAGTCTCAGTCGATTTGTCAGTAGATCTGTCAGTCAACCAAATAATCAATCAGTCAGACTATCATTCAGTCTGCAAATACAAACTCGCACGTTTACGTAAGATCAATTTTATTAGTCGGCAAGCAAGGGAGTTAAATTAATGGAGCCGATCTTATCTTTCTTGAGTCTAGTTAAGTAGATGAAGAGTCAATCGAATTTATTGTGCCTTTAATGTTGAGTCTGTTTTACTTCTATAGGAAGTCGCAGTCATAGTCTTTATATGTCTGAGTCTTTAGTTAGTCGAAAACACATTCAAAGAGGTAGAAAGCATAGAGTCTGGAAGAAGAGAAAAACAAAAGCAGTCGAGGAGTCAAAGAAGTCTGAGCACAAGCTATGTGTCTGTGAAGTCAGCAGAATAAGTTGTTGGAGTTGAAGCTCATTGTACTCAGTAACCGCGTATAGTGCGTCGAAACTATTAATATATATCAATATTTTGTGTGTTGTCAATTTAACGTGTAAATTTGAGCTTCTGTTCTATTTATGTATTAAATATTAACACATAGGAGAATAAATTATTACTTTAAGTACTTTATCACAGCGCGCAAAAATTCCAGTAGGTTTCCCATTGCGCAGTATGTCGAGTGTTCAACGAAAAAATTTGTGGCACACAGTATTTGAAACTGTGTTGTGAAAGATAGTCTGTGCGCTGTAAATCTTAAATCTAGTTTCAGAGCAGGTTGATCAAAAGAAAGTTTGATCAAGAGAAGGTTCTATCAGAACAAGTTTATCAGAGCATCAACTCTGTTGGAAAGTGAAATATGGTTTCTACCTCAAATATGCAACCTCCCACTTTTACAGGCAATAATTATGAAATTTGGTCCTTGACCATGAAGCTGTTATTCCGAGGTCAAGATGTATGGGAGATAGTTGAAAATGGTTATGTGGAACTAGTAGATCGGGCAACATACAATTCCCTCACACACGTTGAGAAGAATGTCTTGAAAGATCAAAGAAAGAAGGATGGAAAGACGATGTTTTACATACATCAAGCCATGCATGAGAGAATACTCCCAAGAGTTGCATCAGCAAAGCAAACCAAGGAAGCACGAGACATATTACAAACCTCTTATCAAGGTATAGAAAAAGTCAAGACTTCAAAACTACAAATTCTTAAAAGAGATTTTGAAATTTTATCAATGAAAGATACATATTCAGTGGATTCTTTTTACACCCATGTCATTGGCCTGATAAATTAGAATAATTCTCATGGAGAAACCATAGAAGACGGAAGAGTTTTTGAGAAGGTACTTAGGAGTCTTTGTGGATTTTCACTATGTTGGTTTTTGCTTTACATAAAGGGCAGAGGATCTTGTCCTTTTCCCTACCTGTCATCGGCAGAGCTTCTTGTCCTTTACAATAATGCATTAACATGGAATTAGGGTTCATATTCATTCAAAAAAGTGGGGACAGTGTTCTTGAAAATCAAAAGTCTTTGTCCACTATCACTTCGTTGGTTTCTTCTTTACATAGACGACAAAGCATCTTGTCCTTCATTGGTTTCATACAAGTAGGGAACGTGTTAAGTTCCACTTGTTGAAAGTCAATAGTCTTTGTCGACAGTCATAAAGCAAAAAGGGGAGGAAAAAGTAAGTGGGATATTGGACATTATATGGAGTTTAGTAGGTGAAGAACTCATCCTTTACAATATAGTTGTAGTTCATGGAATTAGGGTTAGCATTTTACGCGGTTTTAGTTGTAGTCCATGGAATTAGGAATTAGGGTTCGCATTTTAAGTGGTTCGTTCATTTTGATGAAAATACATTTATTCATAAAAGTGGAGAACTTTTCTAAAGTTGTTTCGTGGGTTTCTGCAGAAATTGGGGGCTTTCATTATTAAGTTGAATCAGAAAAGGATGTTAAAAATGCTGATAAAACATTTAGTCATCAGCCACTTGCTCGACAGTCATAAAGCGAAAATGGGAGGAAAAAGTAAGTGGGATAATGGACATTATGTGGGGTTCAGTCGGTGAACAACTCATCCTTTACAATATAATTGTATTCCATGGAATTAGGGTCCGCATTTTACGCGGTTTCTTCATTTTGATGAAAATACATTTATTCATAAAAGTGGAGAACGTTCCTAAAGTCAATAGTCTTTGTCGACTGTCGTTTCGTGGGTTTCTACAGAGATTCTTAGCCTTCGTGTAATTGATTTTGATGAGTGGTGTCTAATCTATATCTATACCTATGCACAACTCTCGTCTTTTCCTCTAGAACACTGGTTAAAAAATTAAAATCATATTATAAAGTTTTTAGGTATTGATGCAATATTGTCATGTTTTGGGAATTTTTATTTTTGTATTAATTTTATTAATAATTTTGATTTCATATTTTATAAAAAAAAAATTCTGATTTAATTCTGATTTATATAATATATTATGAATTTAGATAATAAAAAAATTAATTTATATAATATATTATGAATTTAGAAAAAAAAATCATTTTATTACTTAACATTATTACAATTCCATTGTTTAGAAATAGTTTTCTTATAGAAATGCAATAAAACTATTCAATATGAATTGATCCAATTATCCTCTCTTTTTTTCAACCCAGTGGACTTTTATTATCCAATTGTTTTTCATGCGATATAATACATATTATCCTCTCTAATTATGTCGATAGGCGTACACCTATTAACTTTTAACAACAATTCTGTTCATTGACCTAATCCAGATTGGAGTCCGAGTTTATGCAATTGATGGTACATATTATATTTAGGGTTAGGGTTTATCTAAGGTTAGGGTTTAAAGGGCTAGCTAGTTTTCACTATTAAAATGTTGTTGTTGGGTAATGCTGAGGTTTTCTTAGTAAACCATTAGAGAAAATTACATCCATGCAAAGTTATTGGTGAACCTCATCCCAAAGTTATTGGTGAACCTCATTGCATTAAGGGTATTATTAGAGGTAGTGAAAGAAATACACCCAAAGTTATTGGTGAACCTCATTGCATTAAGGGTATTATTAGGGGTAGTGAAAGAAATACACCCAAAGTTATTGGTGAACCTCATTGCATTAAGGATATAGTTAGGTGTAGTGAAAGAAATACATTTTTGAATGGTGATCTTTATAATTTTTATAGGTGTTCACCATCCATTTCTGATATGGATAAACTAACTTGATATATTTCTATAATGGAATTTAGTTTCACAATATAAATTTAGTAGTGATGTTTGTGATTTTATATGAATTATTAATAATAAATAATTTAATGTGAAAAAAATAAATTATTTTTCATTAATAATATTTATTGAATACACAAATCAATTGAATTTAATTAGTAATTCAATAAAATCAATTATGAATTTTAATATGCAATAAAAGTATATTATATGTATACTTGTAATTAGACTACTTGACATAAGGGAAGAAGAATCCATGAAGGAATTGAAGGGTAGATATGTTGTATAAAGATAGGAGCATATTTCAGATGGTGTGATGGTGGACTCCAACACGTATTGTTCCATTTAACTTGACATAATGGAAGAGGAATCAAGAAGGGAATTGAAGGGTAGATATGTTGTATAAAGATAGGAACATATTTCGGTTGGTGGACCCCAACACACATTGTTCCATAAATGGAACATATGTACTTCAATTGACCATGATGTGGCTTCCACATAGTTCTATTATTGTAGTTATCATGATTATTCTTCTCAAAGATTTATGTGTAGAACTATCTTTCCTTCCAATGTAACATGATTTTTTAATTGTTGGTTATAAGAAGAAAAAAAAAATTCCATAGGCTAAGGCACATATTAGATTTGAGAAAATCCTTTGCATGTAGCTCTAGATTCTTATAATAGACTTTGTTATCCCCTATATGGATTTTATT